>VUQH01046029.1:8205-18989 GCA_015106775.1 Etroplus canarensis
ATTTTAGTTATCTTAAAAAAAAAAAAAAAAAAAAAAAATCAGTATTCTCACATGTGTAAAGGGATTATGGCTTCAAATAACACGAATTCACATTAGGAAATATTCTGTCAATTATTTCTTAATTTACGGAGTAATTGTTTAGTTGATAAATTATCCAAATACAGAAAAAAGCCAATTGTACTTTACTTCCAATAAAATAAAATAAAATAAAATTTGTATTAGCTGAAATGACAAACCTTTGCAATTTCATTTTAGGTAAAAATGATCTTCTTATCAAACTAGCTGCCGGTAAAAAAAACAGGTTGTTTAATCACTTGATCATTTATGTTTGATAGGAAATGACAGAATGACACTTAACTGCACAGGCAGCACAGCAATAAGATTTAATGCCAGCGTCTTATGTGGGATGTGTGCTGGAGCAAAGCTACATTTCAGACATACACTGCAGCCCAGATTGGACAATTTTGTGTCTGAAGGTAAATATGTTGTGAATGCAGGTGTGTAACTGTGAGACTGACTGAATTTGCTGTAAGGTAATCCAGACAAATCCTCTCCCTTGTGGTACAACCTGATAAACACAGTGATTCACTGAGAGGTTTATGAACACTAAATTAGCTGAACAAATAGGATAAAATTAAAGATTCAGACAATGGTAATCCTTTGAGGCTACACTGCAGTTAAGAATGGCCTCTTTCACGACGTTATTAAATTGATCTTTTCAATAATCCTTTTCTTTTTTCTACTTTCTGCTTTTAATACGTTTTCCATTCATGTTCTTAAGTATTTTAAGTGGTTTTCCTATCATCATAATCATCCCAAAAGACAAAAACTCCATTTTCATTATGACCCTTAAGTAGTCAGTCTGCCCAGTACTTAGTGGCCAAATGATCAGAAACTTGCCTGGGGTGAATAAGACCACTATGAAGGGTGCGTGGAAATCCGCAAGGTAATATGTAATGAAAGGAGACATAGGTCTCCTTTCATTACATATTATCTTGCATAGGTCTCCTTTCATTACATATTACCTTGCTCCCTCTATTTCACTGTCCTTTGTGCCTTTTTGTGGCAACAAACCTAAAACATAAGCAACAACCACAGCACCTAAAAGTGAGCTTGAGGGAATGTGTTAAGAAATAAAAAGGACAGAGGTGACCAAAAGCTCACATTGACAACCTGTATTAGTTCTTGTAGACACACCTAGATAGGCAGCCATTGGCATAAAACAGAGATAGTAGTATCATCTGATAAAATAGTCTACTCGTCCTGCACTCGCTCTCTCCTCACAAAGAGGACTCCCAAGCCAGGCAAATACCAATTACAATGGAGAGGCTAGCATGCACACAGTGACCCTCTTGGTATTGACACACGAGGCCTCAGGCTGATTCAGTGCTTTTGTGCAGCCACAGGAGAGCCTCCATGCCAAGACTGTAGACCCTGAATCCTTGTAAAAAAGGGTACTAATGAAGATGTCTGAACAGTTTTGTTCCATTTATGTTTACATTTTTTTGTCAAAATGTCTCATTATAGTACTTGATAAATGACTCACAGGCTAGTGACAGAGTTTACAGCCAAACTAATAATAACTGAGATATTAAATGATGATGGAAATAATTTCTGTGCAGGTCATAAAACAAAAATGAATTTTCTGTTCTGCTCTTCCTCTTTTAGTTTTCTCACCTATCTTGAACTCACCATTACTGTGACTGAGAATAGGGTTAATTAAATAGGTTTACTAGGGAGAGTCTGTCTAACTACACGTTGGCTAATAGTGTTGAAGTGACAAAGACGGATCTCTGACCCTTTTCTGTGTGGCTAACCCACCACAAGTGCATGTTTGGGTGTACATGTGCTCATACATGCCAGTGGATATGAGACTAGTGACAAGAGAGAGGATAGGCAGGATCATGCGCATTTCTAAGCACCCTTTGCAGGATGTAATGGCCTGTGGTCATCTAGATAAGAGGCTTCTCTTTATCTGGCATGCTGGGATGGTAAGCATAGAATAAGACTATACAGTAGATGAAACTAAACAGCTCTGTCTAGACAAAAACCAAGGCTGAACAACTGCAGACATTGATGCTTTAAAGTCAAGTCCAATTTAATTCACGTAAACAAGAAATTTGGCATAAGCGTAGTTCTCTCTGCTCGTGAGAGGATGCTCTGATTTTTTTGCTACGGTCTCAGAGTTTGCAGCACATGCAGCTAAAGTAGACAACTGATCGATACAGCAGCCTGCAGGCAGGGGAGTCCTGCCCCTACTACATTTCACTGCAGTAAAAAGGAGCTTTCAAAAAAAAAAACATAATTATGCAGGGCTGGGCAGGCTTGAAGGGTCTCTACAGATTCATTAAGCCCTTTTCTTTTTGACAACAGAAAAGAACAATCCTCACGCTGGAGAAACTGACACAATCTATATACAATAAGCACTCCACACTTGTGCTTCTCTGCCCCTTTTTTCCATTTTGTCAACACAACCGTAAAAACCTGAAACAACAAAGAGAGCCTGGGTAGATGGGCTGGAATCACTCACCACCACTACAATATCCTGCCGCCCCTCCCTCTATGGTTTCAATCACAACATCCGCACCCAAGGCCCTCACCTCTCTTGTTACACACACACACATGCAGAAAAAAAGGAAAATGGGAAGCTTTGTGCACATGCAGGACTAGTGGGCCTGGTGTGTGACTCAAACACAAAGAAAAATGACCTTCCTTTCAGGTTGCTGTCAAAATACACACAACAATGCTGTTCCACATAAACACCGGAGACCAAACACAAGGACATACAGAGGTCCTTATCTATATGCTTAACTGCATCTCTGAGTCTGTTGCTGGGGTCACAGGTCACCAACAGAAACTGCACACAACTCAAAGTATATTACTTTGTTGGCTTCATTTCCATGGATGTCTACTATCCAAGAGGGAAAGGTGCCAAAAAACAGTTTGATTGCTTATGAAAGCTCAAGAGGTTACTGAATAAACACCTGCTTCGTCTGATATGCTGTGAAGATATTAAATAAAACCTGTCAGATGTGTTTCAGCAGCATTCACTGATTTCTACAATGCACACTATGATAAACACAACAGAGTGCAGCACAGCTCAGACATGATATACTTTCACCACACAGAGCTAAAATCAATGCATAATTCCTACTTCACTCCAGGGAGGACTGTAGGGGATTGTGAATGTGGGGGATAAGTAGATACAGAAGGGTATGGTGGGCTGGGGGGTGTAGCGCACAGCTAAATTAAGGGAACACCACCATCTCATGAGATATTGATTCAGCTCTTCTTTCCATGTTTACTGCCCCCGATGAACCCCCGCTAATGTAAAGCAGCAAAAAGAAGACGGGGAAGGAGAAGGGAAAAATATGTAATGCATCCTTTCTCCCCATGCAGTCGCAGTAGATAGATTTACAACAACTGCCGCTCTCTGTCCTGATTGTCTCAAACACACCAGGGCGAAATGTTAATAAGTATTCAGGTTTTGCTAATCCTTCTTTTCAGGGTTCCGTTTTTCCTACTATAGAGTCACAATCCTAATTAAAAGGAGCCAGATGTGCACAGCAGGGTCAAATATTTGGCCAAACTCTGCTGCTCAGGAGTCAGGTCTGCTGCATTTTGCCAACAACTGCTGAAGGAAACACTTGGAAATGTGACAGCACTGTTCCATTTCTGCTTAAGCCGAGGAAACTTTGAGACTTTGTGGAGGTCCCTCACCACACTCATTTAATTTTGTTAAGAAATAGTTAAGCAACAGCTTCACACTAGTGGTGGCATATGATATTACCTTGACTTATGCAGACAGACCCAATCAGCCAAAAAATGGACTGACTGATAACCACTCATCTATAGCATACTCTATAGTATTGTTCTCAATTAGTATATCCTTGACTCCTTTCCTTATTCCCTTTCCTCCTGATGCTTTTCTGGAACTAACACATTCTTCAAGATGGTATACTGAGATCCATTTCTAGGTCACAGGCAAAAATGTGTTTTGCTTTGGAGATGTAATTTGAAAGTGATGTCAATAAATATGACACGTGGGACAGCTGAATCTTCACTCCATTGTTATAGCCTTCTGCTGTTTTTTGCAATATCTCATATATAAACATCTCAGTGTACATGTTCATCAGTGTACCAAGTATTTAAACTCATCCACCTTCACTACCTCTACTCCTTGCATCTTTACTGTTCCACCTGCCTCCCTCTCATTTATGCACATGTACTCTGTCTTGCCAACTTATATATTTGCTTTTAATTAAAATCACTAGAATGTGGATATCAGATTTTTTTAGGTTACTGCACACACTGGTGCTGAAGAGTTTGTGTGGTTGATCATCTTTGATAACACAGCTTATGGACGGTAAATGTACTGGCACTTATGTAGAACTTTTCTACTCTGATCTCTCAAAGCACCTTACTACCAGCCTCATTCACCTGTACACACACACACACACACACACACACACAGTGCTTTATTCTATGCCTTAAGCACATTTTAACTATCATACACACTAACATTCTAATGGACGCATCTCGAACAATTTGGGGTTGTAGGGCGGAGGAGCTGGGGATCAAACCAATCTCCTGAGCCACAACCACTTAGTGCGATAGAAATGCTTGTTTGTAGAATTCTCCTCCTGCCATGGTTTGTATGATCCAGCTCTCTCACACCTCGTTACATTTAACAGGTAAAATATACATTGTTCAAAAGTTTTTCAGCTTGTTTTTCAAAAGTTTCTCTCCTTAATCCTCTCACCTCTCTATGTATTTTTGACATCACTGAAGATAGTGTATGGAAATCAGTTTCAGGTAGGAGGACAGAGGAGAGAGATGTGTGGGTAGCAAATAAAGAACTAAGAAAATCCCACACATTTCTGTAAATATGAAGTTATCTAAAAAGCAGTAGCCTAGTTTAAGCTACTGAAAGTGAGAGGGTAAAGCTTGGCTGGCTCTACAGATAAGGTGACCAGACGTCCCTCTTTATGTGGGACCACACAGCATTTTTAGCCCTTGTCACCCTGTCCCACATCTTGAGACAGTATACTACATTTTGACGGGCACGCAGTCACAATGTAGGACATGCATTTTTCTAAAATCAGGTTTTAATCCAATGCATGTGAAGAAATTTGTGAAAGATGGACAAGTGAAGGCTAGCCTTTCTAATGGAAATTATAATGAAAAAAGGTTTCTGTCTTTTTTGCTTGAGTTTATTTTCAATATCACACTAGGGTAAATATGATATGAAGTGACGCAGTATATGTGTGTCTCATAACTGTCTAATAACTGCGAAAATTAATATGACTCAAAAAATGTACGACAATCTATGGCTGCATCCCTACTGAGTTCCAAAGACGGTTGCCAGACAGAGCAGCAGCTAAAATAAAAGTGAATAAGTAAGTGTATATAAAGTCCATCGCATGAAACCATAAGAACAAACGTTAACGTTGTTTTATCTTTATTGTGTTCACTTTGCGAGAGAGTTTTAAAATGTTCACTGACATCTCATATATTTGGTCTTTACATGCCAGTCAATCCAGTAACCTGTGCAGTTCACTGCATTTTTATTTTCTAAATAGATATGAAAATTCCAGATTATCTTCCAGCATTTCTAAGGTGTTCCATATTGTTCCACACAAACACAGTGTTTGCCCCAAAGTTAGCTTGGTGGGAACTGGTTATCCTGTCTATGGACTGTATATGAAAAATAGATGTAGCCATGGTGATATGGCTATCTAATATTTGCTTAATGGATGGATGGATGGGCAGGCAGGTAGGTAGGTAGGTACTTTATTAATCCCAAAGGAAATTTCAGACACATTTGAACAGTGATGCCAGAAAGTCGGTACTCACGGGCTGCAAATAGCAGTACACATTCCTGAACCTTAAGGATTACATTAGGTTGGTAAGTTTAGAAGACGGGGTAAAGTAAGTGATTCCCTTACAGCCAATCACATATGATGATGGCAGATTGCCCACTGTTTGAGGAGCATGCACTTTGACTGAGGAACACCCAGTAAAGACTGCTTACTCATTTAAAGTACATACATGAATTCAATAAATTACCATCTAACTTTTGCCAAAAAAATTAAATAAGCACATTTTGCAAACCATTCAATTTTCCCTAAAAACATAAAGAAAGAGAATATATACACCATGTAACTTTGAGGGTTTGTGTCCTATAAGAGGCTTAGTCCTAAATGTGTGTAAAACTGAAATAAAAACAATGATGTGAGTACAGAGTGCTTTCACGTGACGTCACCAAACCAGAAGTCGGCCATGTTGGAGATACTCCGCGATCAAAACAAACAATGAAAAACACAGTTTTCCACAAAGTCTGAAATAGAAAAAGCAATATGGTTAACTACTGCCGTGTCCTCGGCTGTCACAATCACTCAGACAGAGAATAATGTTGACAGTACTACTGTCCGCCCAAAGTTGTAAAAAATCAGGGAGAGCAGATGGAGAAAGTATCTAAAGAAAGGAGGCGATTATGGATTGCAAGCCTCAATCAGAATTTGGATGTGAAGAATCTGGATAACATCTGAATTTGCTCAGCTCATTTTGTAGCTGGTATGTATTTCACATTGATATTTTCACCTGCTTTTTGTGACATAAGTGTATTGGCTGTAAGGTCACAAACTTGAGTAGTTCAGGTTACAGGTCTGATAAAGTTTAATATGTGAAAGCTTATGCCAAGGCAACATTTCGTACTATTTAAAGAACACCAATATCATATGACAATGGCTGTGACAAAGGATAAACTTACAGGAGACAATATTTCCAGATTGTCACTGAACAAACTGGGATGCATTTCACAGTGAACTTCATCCCCAATTAACTTTAGTTTTTTCACATAACGGTCTTTTTTTGTGGTCTTCTTCAGTCTTTCTCTGTACAGCTGTGAAAATTTGTGTGAATTTTTGCAGTCCGATGTTGAAGGTTTATAGTGAAATTTTGAGGTTTTGTCCATGACTGCCTGTGCATCTGATTTGTTTTGAAAGAGCTATATCTCCAAGATGGCGCCACTTCCAGTTCTGGACCGAATTTGCGGGGTTCGTGAAAATACTCTATAGGTAGAGACAGCTGTAATGGCGTGTTCAGACCTAAACCAAAGCAAAGCTTTGCCTTTTGTTGTTAACTGAAATACAGTAGCTGGAGTGTTGTTGGACTTCCCTGGGAACCAGTGGGAGAAACACCTCCTTCCAAAATACAACTGATAGCTGTAATCATTTAACAGTAACATTTTTATAACTTACCAGAAAAGCCTATGATTTTGCTCACTTTTTTCCTTTTTTCTGTATTTACCATGCAGTAAGCATCTCCTTCATTTCTGATAGTCAGTGGCTTTTGGAGAATTCATAGTCTAGATGTGTACTTTTGTCTTTGTGCATAGACTTTGCATGCATTGGTGCAGTGCAAAAACTTGATCTAATGACACCTTTGGGGATTAACCACATCACAGTCTTGAATCTGTCCACTGATGGAAAGTGGTGCAGTGGCCAGCCATTCAGCATTATGTTCTGTTTATTTGATAAGAAAATTTCACGCTGATCTGATGAATCATGACTCAACGTTTCTTTTTTGGTATTTCAAGTTACCATGTGAAGACTTTGATGCAGATCTAAGTTGACATTTTTCTCGGCCTAAAGCAGTGAGAACGGAACTGACCTGTGAACTGCCTGTTCCCAGCTTATCACAAATGCCAATTCGTCTGCAGGCCTCTGATTTGAAAGATCCCAAAGATGGCTTTTGACAGCAGCTGAAATCGCTAACTTATATTACTCGCGCTTCCTCAGGCCCATGAGTTGTAAGTATTCAAAACAGAAAGTTGTTTTACAATGCTTCAAGCATTTTTATTTAACTGAACAGAAGGAACATTTTTTAGCATGAAATAGTTTTTTGATTATAGAGCTGCTCTGATAGCATTTCTTAAAGATAAATGTATGTTCTGTCGACACTAGAAAGCATTTAAACACGCTGCTCAGACAATAGAGCTTACTCTGCTCTGCAGTGATGGCATCCTCCTCCTTCTTCCTCCTACTGTGTGTCCTATCTGAGGTTGATCTGCCCGGAGACAGCACTAACAAGCCAGAGCCACAGGGTAGTGATGTCTCTCTCACTGCTTAGGCAACTATCCAGAGACATACAGTACATACACACTGAGGAACAAGGAATGAGAAACTGATTGGGCCGTGAGGCAAAGAGGAAGCCTGGGGGGTGGGGGTCGGGGTGTAGAGGCGAGGAGAAAACACCACAGAGCAAAAGTAAAACAAACAAATAAAAATTCTGCTTTTGGTGCCAAAACATGCTCGTGGGCCCTGCAGACAGCAAAGAGGTGCATGCAGTTGTTTCAAATGAAACAATGATATGATGTCTTTTACTGGAACCGCATCACGTTTCTTCCAAAGCATTATGATCAACAAAAACACATCTGGGCTACAAAAAATGCTTCAGTGTCTGACTGCAGAGAGCCTGTGAAAAATTTCCGATTTATTTGCCTGGAGGATGCTGGTCTGTAATATGTCACATCATGATCGCCCAAAATCATTTCACTCTGGCTCATTTTAAATGTGAACAGATATAAATAACAGCCAGTTACTCATTCAAATACAAAGTTTAGTAAAACAAGCCCAAACCATTCCTGTAATACAGCATCTGAGGCATAGATTTACCCATGTGTTTAGTTTGTGAGCAGCGTAGCACAAGCGGTGCACTAATCAGTTTCGCTCCACCAGCTCGGGCCTGGACTGAGGGCAAAGAATCAGGACATACAGTACTGTATGTGTGACCAGAGAACATATGCACACACAGTAGAAACATGCATGCAAATCTGGCTAGCTTGGACATACACACCAGCACATACAACTACATATGCTCTGTGTGGCATCTGGAAAACAGCCCAGTTAACAAGTACATGTGTCAAGCATTTCCTTAGTCTTTTGTTAGTTTTCAGGATGTGCAGACAATATATTTCGAGGAAAAAATATAACAAAAATAATACTGACTAGATAGCAAGAACTCTATTTAATCTATTCTGAAATAAAAACATGACTAACTTTCAAAGTTATGAGACATTCTATGTCATGTGGTCCCAGAAGCAATTCCAATTTCCATCTGCAGTTTCCCGGCCCTTTTATAATGCACCTCTCCTGAGTACGGGGAGAGCAGATGTGATGTTACTGAAGTGGCAGGTCTGCACTCTGCCATTTGGTTTCTTATTCACAGAAGTGTGCAACAGACAGATTGGATCCTGGAGGTGTTTTTCTGCAGAAGTAATATCACATACAGAAAATGTTACCTCTGTCAGATGAGAACACCTACAGACAGAAAAGCAGGCAGAAAAAGTAGCAAACGTAAAGGATGCAGATGTGAAGAGATGACAGATAACACTGCACACTGTTGATGTTTTGTTTTTTCTGACCTGATGTTATTTCTTAGTGAAATTTAAAGTTTTGCCACATAGGTTTACCAACTGTTTATGACCGAAGTGGTTAATAATGCGTGAATAAGCATCTACAGTAGTGAGAACCTTTAAAAACTGTTGACATGTGCTTAATTTCTCTTACTTTTCATTTCTCAGAGTCACTCCTTCCACTATCCTTTAACTTCATCTTTTCCCCGCTGCTTACCACACAGCCATGTATTTTTGTTTCTGCTTCACACTCCTTTCTGTCTTAACATATTCTTCACTATAACCTATCACTCTGTAATCCATAAATGTGAGATATCAGCATGGCGGTGCTGAGCTGCTGGCTGTATCAGACTGTCTCTTCAGCTTTCTTGCTGTGCTGCACTAAGATCATTCTGATTCTGCATGCGTGTCAAAGCAAAATGTTCAGCTAAGCAGTGGGATAAAAGGGCACGAGGAATAAAGTATAAATATAACCAGGCATGTAAAATGTAATGTGATGAGTGCTTTCTGACACACTGCGTAGGCTAGCCATGTGATCCTATCGTGATTTTTTAATTCGACTATATTTGGTGAGCCAATTGTGCAAGAAAGAGCCGCTGATGGATGGAGTTCAACGATACATCTCTGATTGGACACACACACTGAAAATATCATGTTTTTACATTATACAGCTGGATGACTGTCAGCGTTTAGTGGTGTATTTCATATAAGCTACAAGTGAGCCAGGATCAGTACAGGTGGAGAACTGAAAGAAGGAAAAGACTGAATTAGGGGAATTACTTGAATACAGAGTATTGACTATACTTGGAAAATGAGCTATCATATCAAAAAGATTACCTGTAAAACATAATCGCTCTGATGGTCTTTGACTTTAGGCTGTTTGCTTTCCTGACTCAAATTAAAAGTGTCTTCACTTTTAATCTTTAGTCTTCACACTCCCTTGTATTCTCCCCAAAGGACCACCCCAGCGGATTAAACCGCACTGGTAATCTGGCCTGCTGTGATGTATGGTTTGGAGACGGTGGCACTGACAAAAAGACAGGAGGCAGAGCTGGAGGTGGCAGAACTGAAGATGTTGAGATTTTCCGTGGGAGTGACCAGGATGGACAAGTTAGAAATGAGTACATCAGAGGGACAGCTCAAGATGAGCGGTTTGGAGACAAAGTCAGAGAAGCAAGGCTGAGATGGTTTGGACATGTTCAGACGAGGGATAATGGATATATTGGACAAAGGATGTTGAAGATGGAGCTGCCGGGCAGGAGGAGAAGAGGAAGACCACAGAGAAGATTCATGGAAGTAGTGAAGGAGGACATGCAGAGGGTTGGTGTGAGGGAAAAGGATGCAAGGGATAGGGTGAGATGGAGGC
>VUQH01046030.1:0-10357 GCA_015106775.1 Etroplus canarensis
CTGTTAACATAGGGCTTCCTTTTGGCACAGTACAGTTTTAACTGGCATTTGTGGATGTAACTACGTATTGTGGTACTTGACAAAGGTTTGCCAAAGTAGTCCTGAGCCCATGTGGTGATATCGCTTATAGATGAATGACGATTCTTGATGCAGTGCCGCCTGAGGGATCGGAGATCACGGTTGTTCAGCTTAGGCTTGCGCCCTTGTCCTTTACGCACTGAAATTCCTCCAGATTCCTTGAATCTTTTAATTATGTTATGCACTGTTGAAGGTGAAATATCCAAATCTCTTCCTATCTTTCTTTGAGGAACATTGTTTTTAAACATTTCAATAATTTTCTCACGTATTTGTTGGCAAACTGGCGATCCTCGGCCCATCTTTGCTCCTAAAGGACTAGACCTTTCTTGGATGCTGCTTTTGTACCAAATCATAATTACAATCACCTGTTGACATCACCTGTTTCAAATCACATCATTATTTAACCAATTTACCTGATTACTAGCCCTAAACTGCTCCTGTCCTGACCTTTTTTGGAATGTGTTGCAGGTCTGAATGACAGGTAAGGATGTATATTTACAAATGAAATGAAGTTGACCAGAGAAAACACGAAATATTTTGTGTTCATATTGTCTGCAATGAAATACAAGTCAAAGTAAATTTGGAAATCACTACTTTCTTTTTTTATTTGCGTTTTCCATACTGTCCCAACTTTTTCTGACTTGGGGTTGTAGTTCTAATATTTGCCTGGTCGTTTATTCCTTTTCAAAACTTGATAATAAACTTGAAGGTTTTTGAGCCGTTTTGTGTCTGTATGTTTAATGGGGATGGTAGATTAATTGGATGCATTAGCTATGACTGTATATTTTGTAATCCCAGTGCAATCTTCCTACAACTTCACACTTGGGGCACACACAGATTTCCAAAGGAAAAGGCTTGGATGGGAACAAGGTCACCACTCAACTTCAGATTGCAGCTTCTCTCATCAGTTAACCTTGAGTGTGCTGCATGTTTGATGGGCAAACAATTACTGGACCTGAATAAACTAAGTTAGGTTGGGAATTTTCAACCAAGGCTTTAAAGCACTGACTCTTAGTGGGTAGCCTTAGTTAAACAGCTCAGGTTTTGCTGTGCTGATTTCCTAATGATGTTCCAAGCTGCCCATCAATATAAATAAGTACAGTATAAATCCAACATAAAACTAGTTGTGACAGCTTTTGTCCACGTACGACAATCTTTCCCAGAGCAGGTCCAACGTCTGTGTGAAAACTGCAAATGGAACCCATTGTGAACGCCTACCTGTTCTGCACCTCCCCGCAACGCCCCCTTACAAATTAACGACACATTCCGACTCAAAGCCCAGTGGTACTTACTGGGGGATTCAGATGAACTTGAGAAAAAAGTTGATGTGCCCAAGTGGTCTGAAGTTCCCTCATGATTATCATACATTACTCTTACTAGAATATATAGGCTTTATTCGCTACTTAGCAGGTTTAATTTTGACTAAATAATGCACTACAATCAGTGGTTTGTAAGATAAAGTACACAGTCGTACTATAGGGGAGACACCTATATGCCGAAGCGATCCGATTTTCCTTCATAATTACCTCCGCCGAGGTTATGTTTTCGTCGGTGTTGGTTTGTCTGTCAAAGTTATGAATGGATTTGGCCTCACAAAGGAACAGGTGGTTAAATTTTGGAAGAATCGGGTGATGGGATCATGCCGAACAAAAAATCCTGAAATCAATAACTATTGAAGTAATAGTGATATCAGATAGCTGTATGCATTCGTGATCATCAAAGGCACTATGATGACCATGCCTTTGATGATCATGCCTTGGATCATGCTTGGCAGAGGTCTGCACTCTATGAGTGCTTTTCTAGTTACTATACAAAAGAACATGAAAGAAAAAAATGCAAATTTACTTCTGGATCAGATCTAGGTTAATTTTATTTATGTCTTTATATGGGTTTTATTGACTACTTGGCAGATATAAAAGTAAAGACAATTTTATTATATTTTTAACCGTAATATCCAAAAGTATCATTCATATTCGGGCCAGAGAGCTGAAATTAAATAGCAACCTCCTACTCCCCTGTGGGTATATACCTACCAGGTCCGGTCAAGCTTCCTGAAATTGTTAATGTCGCAAATCTCTTTCGTCTGGGGGATATAACTATTCAACAGCACTATGATCTGACAAACAAAATCATTATACAATGGAAACTATATGTTTAAATTCAATAACAAAACCTTATGACCACAATGAATGCAACATTTATTGCAGGGCTGTCATAATATACTTCACTTTCAACTGAATGTAAATGTGTGTCTAAGGTGCCACACTGACCTGTTAAGATGCTTCAGTTTCTTTGGTGGCAACAGCTTCCAATTCCGAATCTCTGAAAGAGAGCAGAGAGATAAGAGGGCCAATCTCTTGCTTGGCATGGCCATAAAACAAACCTCACTTACAAACAACAAATTCTAACCTGCCTGCCTCCTACAATTTATTGATTTATTGTGAGTAAATAGCAGCTTGTAAACAGTGTCAGAGGGCTACATAGCCCTGTGGTAAACATACTTCAATTAAAAAGACACAGCAATAGTCATAAGAAAAGCATTTCAACTAGCTGATGTGGAAATGCAGGTTGAACTGCCTAACAGGGCAGATGCATGCCGAGCCCCCCACCCCCACCTAAAGCTGGGCGAGTGGAGGACGTGTGAAAAAGACAAACACACAGCGAGAATGTGCGTGTAGGTCAAAGTTGCACCTCGGGTCCTGATCGGCCATTATCTCAGCTGTTGCCCGACTTACAGCTTTAATCAACATGGCTTCCAGTGCAACCGAGAACAGTGTCCTCTGCAGAGCATCAAACTACAGTCGATGCAATTAATTCCTAACATGCTTCTGTATCGTTTGCAGAGCCGTGGGCTCAGTGTAAAGCAAGGTGAATAGGATTGCAAAGCCAGCAGAGCTGAGGTCTATATTGTCGAGCTAACCGGCTGCTTTGTCTCTCTGCCGACAGAGGGAGTTAAAGGTTGCGACTCAAGCGCAGCTCTGCAGGCTCAATTTTAGCAATTTATCTTGCTATTATGTCAAACTACCCAATTTTGTATATTTAGTGTTACTGGGAAAACCGTGCCCAAAATGCAAGTTGCTAAAACACCAAACAATCAGGCGCAGTTACCAGCGACCAACCTGCGTCGTCAGATTAGCTTAGCTGCTAAAGCTAACGCTGAGAAGCGGCTAGTTAATGTGCCCGGTCTAATTTCAACCGCAGCCATTAAGGTAAACTTTATGTCACAAGCATGGTGATCCATAAAAACCCACCCACAAACTAACACAGGTTATTAATAAACCTCTAGAAGCGATAGCAAGGATTAGGAAGCACAGCTGGCAAACTAGGGTTAACCAGCGCTCCTACTAGTTAGCACAAGGTTAAGCCGCCTACAAATACAATTGTTTCTACGCAAGACGCTGCGAAGTGTTTAGCCGCGCACACAAACACCACTGTTTAGTTTGTCGACAGCAGTGCAATAGCCGCTTCCCATCACCGGGTGTTAGAAAAGCAGCCTTAGCTCAGTCACGGCTAACTAAACAACAGCGTCTGCTCAAGTTATCTACACCAGCCTCCGCCACTCTCCGTGCTTCACACTCCCTGCCTACTAACCTACGACACAAACAAACCGTCCCCTGACCGAGAAAACTGCGCAAAACCAGCCTTACCTCATTGAAGTATAAAGTGCAACAGAGTGGAAAGGAAAGCCGACTGTAAGGCTAAAGAAATTCAACGCGTTTGCAGCATCTACGAGGGGAGGCATTCATCCTGCGTGATCGCCATTTTCTTCTCGCTGCTGGCTAACCTTCTTTCGCTTGCGCTCTGCTTTCCCCGTCTCTCGCTCTCTCTCTCTCTTTCACTCTGTGTGTGTTTCAGGGGGGGAGGTTGAAAGGGGGAGGCGGCGCAGGAAACCCATTTACCACTTCCTCTGCCTGAGAGGGCCAAACAGTCTGACAGAGCTGATACGAGAGAAACTATGAGTAAAAGCATGTAAATCATGTCCAAGCAAAGACAAGCACTCGATTCGCTTCTAATTAAACCTCCTGAGAAATTTAAGCATGATAGCATCCACATCAGAGACAGATTATACAGTACTGAGTCTGTTAGGAACGTGGGAAATATTTGCAAAGATTTATTGAAACATGTGCAAACATAAATAGAAATACAATGCATAAGACAAAAGAGAGTTTGCACACACCTAGCAATGTTGGAGGTCAATATTTGGCATGACCACCTATTTTCTTTAACACAGCCAGAATCAGAAGACTTCATTGTATTGTGTTACAGACACTCAGTAAGATATAAATAAATATAAATTTGAAAGGCAGTAGATATAAAATTGAGAGGAAAGAAAATTATGATTAAAATAAATAAACCTGTCAGTATGAATTTCAATATGTAACATAAATAACTCTAAACACTGTATACAATATACAGTATAATATATACAATAAGAAACTGTCAAGGAGTCACAGGAAGAACTCTCTTTGGCGAGCTTTTTTTTCTTATTTCTTTAAGTAGTCTTCAGGAATAGTTCTCCAGACTTCTTGAAAGTCATTCCAAAGCTCTTTGGATGTTGACTGCCTTTTGCTCTGTTCTCTGCTTCAATCACATTGAGGTCCAGGCTCTGGTGAGGCCAATCCATGGCTGATAGTGTTCCATTGTGTGTTTTTCTATCAAGGTAGGCTTTTACTGTACTGGCAGTGCATTTGGGATCACTGTCAGGCTTAAAAATAAAGCTAATGCCAATCAAACACGTTGTGGATGGTATTGCATGGTGGGCTGAATGGTGGACAGTACTTTTCTGCATTCATAATTCCATCAATTTTTGACAAGATTCCAATACCACTAGTTGAAATGCAGCCCCAAACCATGACAGAGCCTCCACTGTGTGACAGAAGGCTGCAGACACTCACTTCTGTATGTCTCTGCAGAACTCCTCTTGATGACATTGTTACTGATTTTCAGTTAGTTTTGGTGTAATTTGGCATACCTCAGCCTTTTTCCCATTTCTGTTCCCTATGAATGGCTTCTTGACAGCCACCCTTCCACTGAGACCATTTCTGATGAAGCTTCAGCAAACAGTTGATGGCTCAACTGAAGAGCCAGATGCTTCCCTCTGGTCCTGTGTTAGATCCTTTGCTGGATTTTTTTCAGCTTTATTAAGGACATGATTTTCAGATACTGTTCATTTGGTGCTGATAGTTTTTTTAGGCCTGCCGCTTCTTCATTTGTCCTCCACTTCTCCATTTCCCTAAAAAATTTTAAGGACACACCGCACACTACACCAAGACATGACAAGTTTTTAGTTAATAGCTCTTTGGGAATCACTTTGTTGATGCAAAAATACAAATTTATGTCTCTCAAGCTGTGTTGCCTTTGGTATTTTTTTATAGATTCCATCAAAGAAATGGGAACAAATTGTTTTGCAACAGGCTGCTAGTAAGTAAGTTGTCTGTTATGTACAGACACAACACTGGTTCATCTCTTGTGTTAGATGTCTTTTTTATGCTTGAATGATTCATTGGTCAGTGTTAAGTAGCTTAACAAACAAACAGAAATTCCTCTGAAAATGGTCAGGTACAAGCACTGGACTGAAAATTAGTGAAAAAGCAAGTGTTCATTGAGATTGACATGTTATCATAAAGGCACCAATTAGTAACATGTACTGTAACCAAGGTACAGGTAATCACTAACTAGGTTTTTGGAAACACTGAGGTAAATAACCCCATAGCGGAATCCTCACCACTATTATTTACATTTTGTGACAGTTAAATGATTAAATCAACTACATTTTATTTCATAAGATAAAGGTAGAAATTATGTTTCAAAGGCTTTGACTGAGAGGAACTCAACTCTGGGGAACTCTGTCGAAATCCTTTGCTGTTGTTTTTTCAGTTTTTGCCTCAAAGGTGTCAAACCAAAACTTTGGTGGAGTCCAAGCTGTTTGCTTCCATGACTTCTTTTAATGGTTAACAATGACCCCCGCCAGTGCTGTTGACCAGCAACACGCTACTCTTGGACGAAGGAAAAGGAAGCGGAGAGGAGGAAGGTGTTCTTGGAGGAAAAGGAGAGGAGAGGAGAGGAGAGGAGAGGAGGAAAGGTAAGATTGCAGAGGTGAGAGTAGGGACTTTAAATGAAGGAACTAAGACTGACAAAAGGACAGAGCTGGCTGATATGGTGGAACAAAGGAAGGTAGCTATTCTGTGTGTGCAAGAAACCAGGTGGAAGGGAAGGAAGGCCAGGAGCATCAGAAGTGGATTCAAACTGTGGTACCATGGTATAGATAGGAAGCGAAATGGAGTAGGGGTAATCTTGAAGAAAGAGTATGTGAAGAGTGTTCTGGAGGTGAAGAGAGTATCAGACAGAGCCATGAGTTTGAAGCTGAAAATTGAAGCATGCTGAGATTTTTGTTGGAAGGCACCGGGATGGACAGGATTAAGGGGCAGCTCAGGTTGAGAGGTTTGGAGATAAAATCAAAGAGGCAAGGTCAAGATGGTTTGGACATGTGTAGAGGAGAGATAGTGGATATATTGCACAAAAGCTGTTGAAAATGGAGCTGGGAGGATGGAGGAAACGAGGAAGACTACTGAAAAAGTACATGGATGTAGTGAAGGAGAACATGAAGAGGGTTGTTGTGACAAAGGAGGATGCAAGGGATAGGATGAGATGGAGTCAGATGATCCACTGTGGCAATCCCTAATGGGAACACCCAACAGCATAATAATAATTGCACAAGCTTGAAGTTCATTAATTAATTCATTCATTCATTAATTCATTGAAGTTATGTTATTAAAAGAAAAGTGACCTGCTGCATTTTTTGTATTGAATGCCGAAGGCCAAAACCTGTAATCTTCCAAAAATTCACACTAGTTAGCCGAGTTTGGCCTGCCTATACAAGAGGAAACTTAAAGCTCTACACTTTTCCGTATGCAACTCTATGTAGAATGTAAAGTGAAAATATCTTTCACGCACACAAAGAAACACTGTGGAGAATTTCAGCATTCCTCCTGTATGATCACTGGCTTGACTTGGACATCCGTGTATGGCTTTGGTTATGTAAGAAAATGAGAATATAAAATAGCAAAAAAGAAGGAGAGAAAGAGAGAGAGAGAGAGAGAGACAGAGAGAGAGAGAGAGGGAGCGAGATGGAGAAAGGAATGGAGAGCGATGCCTAAACAGCAGCAAAACAAATACAGTGTGGAATCTGCCAACGTTTCACCAACGAAACAAAGGCTGCTGCTGCTTACAGGACAGACCAGCAGTGCGTATGTACAAAGCAATGACCATTGACCTACCAATGGCAAAAACAACCCCCAGCCTTGTGCACAAATTACCTCCCTTTTTTGTGTGTATTTTACTGCGAGGCAGAGTGAGAGGCAGAGTTCGTCTACTGCCAAGTAATGATTTTTATCAAAGAAAACAAGATTAGATTATACAGCACATAAACAGTGGATAAGCTCCTAACACTGGGGGGGCTATTGCCAAGAGCTACCCAAGCCTTGGTTATGCAATGGATTCCTACTACTGATGTTGTACTTATGACAGCCCGTGAATAAAGTTATGACTGCCCTCCAAATATTAAATATATTGTAAAATACTACTTAGCACATGTGTTATGTACACTCATTTGCCACTTTATAAGGTATGCCTTTCAAGTTCTTGTTAATGCCAATATCTGATCAGGCAATCACATGGCAGCAACTCAATGCATTTATGGATGTAGACATGGTCAAGACAATCTGCTGAAATTCACAAAGAGCATCAGAATGAGGAAGAAAGGTGATTTAAGTGTCTTTGAAAGTGGCACAGTTGTTGGTGCCAGATGGGTTGGTCTGGGTATTTCAGAAACTGCTGATATACTGGGATTTTCCCGCACAACCACCTCTACGGTTTACAGAGAATGGTCTGAAAATGAGAAAATATCCAGTGAGTGGCAGTTCTCTGGTCAAAAATGCCTTGTTGATGCCAGAGTCAGAGGAGAATGGCCAGGCTGCTTTGAGCTGATAGGAAGGCAACAGTAACTCAAATAATCACTCATTACACCCTTGGTATGCAGAACAGCACCTCTGAATACAGAACATCGCAAACTTTGAAGCAGATGGGCTAAAGTAGCAGAAGACTACACTGGGTATCACTCCTGTCAGCTAAGAACAGGAAAGTCTAAGAACAGGCTCACCAAATTACACACGAGAAGAGTGGAAAATGTTGCCTGGTCTGATGAGTCTCGATTACTGTTGGTACATGCAGATGGAAGGGTCAGAATTTGGCGTAAACAATAGCATTGGTCCATCCTGCCTTGTTTCAACAATTCAGGTTGATACTGGTGGTGTAACAGTGTAGAGGATATTTTCATGGCACACTTCGAGCCCCTTAGTACCAACTGGGCATTGTTTAGACACCACAGCCTTCCTCAGTATTGTTGCTGACCATGTCCATCCTTTCATGACCACAGAGCACCCATGATGGCTGATGGCTGCCTCCAGCAGGATAACACGCCATGTCACAAAGCTCAAGTCATCTCAAAGTGGTACTAGAAAGACGTACCTAATAAAATGATCAGTGATTGTTAATAACAGGTACTACACAGTTGCATCTCTTTTGTCTTATTGATTGCTGGACATTTCCAGAAATATTTTGCAAGTTTCATAACAAATCACAAGTTATTGAATTCCTAATAATTTAAGATCAGCATTGATATTATCTAATAGTCTGCACTGATTGAATGCAAGCTTGATACAGTATTTTATTTTAAGTAAGCAGAAAAACTGAGGCTACAGGATGTACTGACATGATAGCTGGGGCACTATGACTCATGCATGTAAACAAAGCTAAGGCTTATTGGGCCTTGTAACATTATTTCTTAGTGAATATAGTCGTATTGAAAGTTTTGGTATTGATCCTGATGGTGAAACTGTATTTGAACGGTATGTCTACATTTAGTGAAACTGAAGTGGAAAACTCCTTTTTTTTACTACCTAGTTTTTACTGAAAGTTTTACATACAGTATTTTTACAGAACATAAAATAAGCAGTCGACTGAAAATCAGATTTTCTTCTACAAAGAAGATCTAGTAGTGAGAACAGGACATTGTATTCATAAATTGACAACATGTATACAAATATTAGAGCAGCATAGGAGAGGCATACAAAAGTTTATATAGCTGTAAGGAGCACCCAAAAAAAAAAAAAACCCACAAACAAAACCACTCTAATTTTGTTGAAATTTCAACCACTTGTCCCATCTTGTGAGATAAGTATTAGCTTGCAACCTTAACAAAAAGGTACATTTTTCCATTTTATGAATCTCCTCAACAACTCTGTCATGGTTTCAAAAGACAGATCCGATGCAGAAGCTTGGTTAGGTAAAATTTATTACAGAGAATGTGCAACAGTCTGAATGAGATGTGGTTTGAGGGCTGGGTCGGGTGAGTACTCTCTGCGTCTCCTTCCTGACAGATGGTCCTGAGCGTCCGAGGTTGTCCCGCATGGAAGCGAGCCTGAAGAAGAGGGAGAGGAATTACTGGCAGTTCAGGTAAGTACAAACAACAGGTAAGTGTGGCGGAGACTGAGCTGGTGTAGCTTACGACACATAAGAAACAATCCAGTGACGAGTGGTAGAGCAGCCACAGCTTATAAAGGAGCAGGAAGGCAATCAGCTGATCGCGGGCTGGTGTGTGCCAGAGGCGTGTCAAGAGGACACAGCTGCAGGAGGTAAGGTGGTTAATAACCCAGCCCGACCCGACAGAGAAAGAGAGAGAGCGAAAGGGGAAGAGAGAGAGAGAGAGTGGATGCAGCACCAGAGAGGGCAGGGGGAACCATGACACTCTCAACCAGTCGTCCAGAACAGGTGGGTCAGTACAGAGCCACTTATGAGTAATTGCTTTTTTTGGCTGCAGCAGTAAGAATCTTCAGTAGATATTTGTCGTTGTTTGTTAATTACTCAGGTAAGTCTCCTAAATAAAATGTTATGATGGACCGCTGTTTTGATTTAATGCCTATAATCTGTTCTATCTTTGACATAACATCTTCCCAAAAATTAAACATTTTTTGACAGGACCAGAAAATATGGGTGTGGTTTCCAACAGTTTCCCCACAGCTCCTCCAGCATGAGGAATTTCCACCTATTTGTTATTTTGGCGTCATGAAAAATCCTACCGAGGTTTTCCAACTAAATTCTCGCCAGTAGGCGGAAGAAGACGTTGAAGTGGCAGTCTCACACATATTGTCCCATTGCTCAGAGGATATAGCAGTGGACAGCTCTCTCTCCCATCTTTTTTAATATAATCTGTTGAAATTCC
>VUQH01046032.1:6539-17759 GCA_015106775.1 Etroplus canarensis
TGGTGTTCTTTTTTTTTTTTTTTTTTTTTGGAGCCTCTGAAAATGGGAGACTAGGTATAAAAAGATCCTTCATTTCTGAACTGTAATGCAGTGCTGTTGTTAAACTCCTTGAATTAAAGCTGAATATCTGCACTTTAATCATGTGTTGATTGTTTGATTTGAAATGTACTGTGGTGTTATACTGATACAAAATTACAAAAACACTTTCATTATCTAAAAACTTCTAGACCTAAAGGTACATGACTTCTAGAGGTCCATTTTTTTCTCAAGCAATAACACCTTTCTGCCATCTGAGGCCGCTAGGGTGCAAACTTTCTCAGTACTTGCCACTGACTCTGTTCTGCAGTTGATATCAAAACTTAAAAAAATAGATAATAAATCCAAAATATAACACTTGAGGTGGGTAGAGTCAAAAATAGCGGCTCCTCTCTCCTGCAATAATCCATTGTTATATTGCAACTTTGTATTGCTCAGGAGTGCTAGTGTTGGATTACCACTTTAAAAACACTTTAATGTGACATGTTCATTGTTACCTTATTTGTCTTGATTTTTTTTAAAAGGGAGTTTGCTTCATCTCAAAAGCTGAAAATAATGCAGGTTTATTTTTTAAATGTAAAGCTTTTTCCAATACCAAAACATGTAACTTACAGTATTGTGTAAACAGTCTGAGGATGTCTTATCTTCTGTTTTTCACACTTAAATAAACAGTTTGAAGTGAATTTTTCTTGTTTTCATGGTAATTTTAGCTTTTGAGCCCTTGATCTTTCACATACAGTGCAGTTTATGACAACACAGCTCTGCATTTGTAGGAATTAAAGCAGACCAACTTCTCATGTGAGCAGAAAGCCTCATCCGAAACAGCTTCTGATATTTAGTCACTTCATGCCATCGAAGCACATTCATATTTTGAATGCAGCAGAAATACCGCAGCAGCAGTCACTCTCCCAACTGACCTGGAAAAATCTCTTTTCTTTTAGCGTGCATTGCCAGAAGTTTTGAGTCAGTCAGATGGATAGGGATGGGATAACCGTGCGGACTCCAGTTTCAGGGCATACTCAGGTGTGAAGCTGGTTGCTAAGGACTCCTCTTGTGACTATGGAGAGATTAGCGTGACATCAAGCCGACACATCCAGCCTACGGCAGCTGCGAGGTGAGATGGTGTCTGGAAAACAAGGTAAATTTATCGAGTCCTACGTTCAACACAGCAATCAAATACTTGTGGTCTGATTTACGTAGTTTAACTTCGTTTGTTGATTCTTGCAGATATTCAGCCCAGATTTGGCCCATCTAAGAGGTGAAGTGATTTTGTTTAAAATTTCTTAAGCATGCATCAGAAAGTCTACCATTTTCAGTCAGTTTATGTAATAATTTATTCTGTTCTGTCATTGTATTGTGTTTAGCACCATGTGTATGTTTCTGTCTGTTTGTGTGTAAAGTTTAATCTCATTTGACAATACCAATTCCACCACTACAGTTAGGTCTATAAATTTTTTGCCTAGTGACACAAATGTATATCATTGTCCCAAAACCTAAGGACCTAAGTGTAATTGAGCAAATGTCAGCAATAACCACTTAGAATAATTAAGAAAAAAAGGTTATCACTAAGTAAAATAATTAGAAAAAACTTGGAAATAACCAGGTAAAATAGTTTTTTGAAAAAGGCAGAAATAACAAGGTAAAATAGGTTTTAAAACACCAGGAATAATAAGGTAAAATAGTTTTTAAAAAAACAGGAATAACTTGGTAAAATAGTTTGTTTTTTAAAGGCAGGAATAACCAGGTCAAGTAGTTAAAAAAAAACATAACAAGACTAACCAGGTAAAATTGTTTTAAAAAAGCCAGGAATAGCCAGGTAAAATTGTTTTTAAAAGAAAAGCCGGGAATAGCCAGGTAAAATAGTTTTTAAAAGAAAAATCGGGAATACCCAGGTAAAATAGTTTCCAAAAAAAGCCGGGAATAGCCAGGTAAAATAGGTAAATGAAGGCAATAAAGGAATAAACAACTGAAATAGCTGAACTATGAATGCAGTGTTAAAAATTCAGCTGTATTTAAACTATATTGTCAAAATATCCACTTTTATATATTCGGTTGTTAAAAGACATGCAGTGTGCAGTCAGAAAATCTTTTGGGTAGTAGTAGATATTAAAGGGGTGGATTGGAGGTGGTGCTGCAAAATAGGAAACCGCTGTTATGAAAGTGAATGACTGATGGTGAAACTATGGCACTTGTGTCTTTGCATTTTGATTAGTGGTAAGATTTAGAGCTGAAACCTAGTTTGTTTTAGCCGAAAAATGAGACCAGTGTTTGGAAACCAGAAAATGGAAAACCCTGAACTGAGAGGGGAAACTCACTGAGGGATCGCTTGGTCTCGTTTGGGCCCAAAGTCTGTGACATACCCTTGTATTTAATGCTTTTTTTTTTTTTTTGGCTGTTTTGTGAATGTTATGTTATTTGACAGAATCCTGGAGCTGGCACAGCACAAAACCTCAAAAACAGTCTGGGCCACGACTCCTTGGTGAGTAGCTGAGTCATACGAACGTCTTCCTCTTGATTAAAATCGGATTCTTTCTGGACAAAATAACTTTCTGATACCACAGTGGCCGCTATTCATTACACGTCTGGTTTTAAAGCCCTAAACATTTTCAGTTCTGCTCCAGCTCTTACATCATATGAAAATTGACATTAAATCGACTCCAAGAATTCAGGAGCCTATGTGGTCAACATTTCCTTCTTTTGAGTTCAATTTCTCTAAACTACATAATTAAAGACAGATGTCTGGCACCCACTGAATGTGTGTTTCAAAGAGAAAAACAATGGAGAAATGAAGAGAGCGTTTCTGGTTGATTGAAAAGACCATTTTTTTTCTTTGTTAATTGCCCGCTTGGAAAATATTTATTCCAATCATCACGGCTCCTTTTTGAAAACTTTCCATCTTATTTAATTGATCAGTGAGAAGCTGAGCTGGGGCAACCAGGAGCCTATATGGCCCGTCTCCGCTTCAGCGCTCGGAGCCGCTCCAAGTGCAAGAATCCAATACCTGGCCAGGCACAAAAGAGACTTCTCAGCAAGGGAGGACCACCTGAGGTAACTGTAGCCTGTCTGCACCTCAAACATTATTGATGACTCTATCAAAAAAGCATGAGAGGGAGGGCTGTTTGTGTGTTTGCACCCTGAATGTTGTGCTGCCTCGACATATTTATGTGGAAATGTCTGCAAAGATCTTCGGCACAGAGTGGATTCAGGAAACTGCAAAGTGATGTTCAGGACGGATGCCAGGCGATCACCCCTGAGAGCTGTCGGGCTCAATTAGTGGTCAAGATGATGTGATAGTACTTACAGCTCCACAGGGGTTTTTTTTTTTTTGTTCTGGTAATGTTTGTTGCTTCTCCTGCATCAGCTGTCAGATTAAAAGAGCAGCGAAATTCAATGTAATTCGATCAGAAGCCCACACAGGAAGTGCAGCTCACAGAGCTCGTAATAATAATTGAAAATGACACTGATCACCCGCTGGTTTTAGTTCAAAGCATCGCACTATAGAGAAGCTCCATTAAGGCTGCTGGTTTGCTGTTATCTACATTTGCAAATACAAATGTATTTGCAGGCCTGTTATATTAGATAATTAGCCTCCTGTTCAAAGTCTAATCCCATCAGACTGGAGTCAAGATGTCTTCTCCATTTTGTTGATATCTAATCTAATTATTTGGCTCACTTGTCTAGATTTTTATTCTTTTATGAAAATAATTGATGTAATACCGTGATATCAATAGTGTCACAATACAGTCATGTGAAAAGGAAGGTTTCCACAGGGCTGTGAAAGTCGACAATGAGCTCCTCTGTAGGCACAAGTATTTTAGACTAAAATATAAGGATGTCTGTCTGACAGCTGAAGCTCGGCCCAAATTGGGCAATGCAACAGGACAGCAATCCCAAACACAGCAGCAGATCTACAACAGAATGGCTGGAAAAGAAAAGAATCGCGATGTTGCAATGGCCCAGTCAAAGTCCAGACCTCAGCCCGATTGAAATGCTGTGATGGGACCTTAAGAGAGCTGTGCAGACATCAAAAAAATGAAGCAACGTTGCAGTGAAGAGTTTCCCAAAATTCCTCCACAACTCTGTGAGATACTGATAAAGTCATCCAGAAAACGAGTACTTTAAGTTACTGCTGCTAAAGCTGGTTCTCCAAGCTGATGAATCATGGCACTGAGTTTTTCATAGGACTGCATAGAGTCCTGTGAAAACTCTTTTCTAAATGACTGTATTCATGTTCTTTGGTAGTTGGCACGTTTCAACTTTACATTCAATTTAATGATTTCTACATTATTTGAACCCTTTCGTGCATTAATTATGAGATTTTCAGTCAAAAACTGTGTTGCATATTAAAGAAAATGGCTTTGGAATAGCTGTCCGCTGTATTGATCACCATGCATGAATGGGTTGATGATGATTTGCATTTATTTGTTGTGTCATAGTAACCATGCAAATGTTACTGTAAAACAAAGAAAAGCAGCTGTTTGGCCTCTGTGCTTGGAAAAAATAACCTAAAAAAAGATATAACCCGTTCAGAAAAATTGAAAATAGCCTTTTATTAGCTACCCTGACATCACCCATTGGGTAGTGAGTGAAGTCCTGTTTGGAAGCCTCGAGATGTAGCCTTCTGTGTGTGACACTCATTGGCTAATGACTTGCTAATCACAAGTCAGCAGTTATTAGATAATCCTCCTTTCGAGCCAGTTTTCCAAAATCAATTCAATATTTTATTCATAATGAGCCACTGAGCTCATAAGCTCATAGGGAAAGTGTTTAGAGGTCAAGTCTGAATGCCGCTTCCCCATAGTCTTCTACAGGACCCCCAAGTCTTTTTGCAACCACAGGTATCGCTCCTCAGTGGCACTTAGAAAGAATGCAGGTGAAGGTTTTTGCAGGTTCCCTGCTTAAATAAAGGCCACCTTGACTCATTGCACCATCTTGCAAATTGTTAAAAAGTACAGTCAGGCTATACTTTAACTTCCGTTCATTTCTCTTTGACTTCAAATTAGAGATTTAAAGTTTTATGCTTCATTACTAATCACAGTAAATGCCATGAAAAGTCCACAACTTGCAACATTTTCGCCAGTCTTTCGAATATTGTTGCCATTACTCTTATATTTGATACAGTACATAATCAGAGATTTTCCCTCTTGTTTGAGTCAGGAAGGGTTTTGCAGAGATGATACACTGCTGAGTTTAGGAGTAAAACAATGAGAGTGTCATCAGGGAGCATTTACCCTCCAGTGTCACTCCACAGTCTCGACTGCTTAATGAAATTTAAATGTTTTTCCGGGTGCATTTTCCACTCATGCCTTCGTCATCAGCTGAGGAATGACACTTCACCATTGTTCTCAGGACAATCTCTTGTCCCATACACACAACACTTAATGGATGTGGTAACGGCTTCCATTTTCCTGCAGGAAGGAGGAGGAGGCGAGCCTCATCAGGAAGACCCAGCAGCTTTCCTCTAAGGCATTGCAGTATGAAAACACGGTGCGCTTGTCTACACCCAAAACCAGGGGCTGTAGCTCCCAGGATGCACGGTAAAAGCCTCAGTAGACATCTAGGGTTGAGAATCACCAAATGAGCACTGGATGGGAGTGTTTTAAGTAATTTAATGTACATAGCATGAGCAGTGAAAAAGTGAAAGTTAAAAATCAAAATTGTTTTAAATTTATCCCCTCTAAGGTTCTCTCTTTGTGCTTCTCTGGACTCCCTCCAGCGCTCCAGCTTTTGGTATATGCTCATCAAACATGCACAAAAGGAAAAGAGCAGCCTCTGCATCAAATACTATTCCGATTAAGCATAGTCCCAAACTAAATGGAAAAATTAAATGAAGAAGGATCCCCACTGATGAGGCTTCTAGTCTAGGAATTTTCTTAATCCAGGTTCGGAGAGCTGGCTTTCCAACTACAGCTGAGATGGGAAAACTAAGTCTCTAAGGGGCCACATCAGGCGAGGAGTGTACTAAGGATCGTGCTCAACAGTTTTTCAACATCCTCTGGGATCAAACAGTCAATCCTAAGTTCTACTGTAACATCCTGAGGTGTCAAAAATGACCTACGCTGCACCAGTGCCATTATAAAGGTGGGTTTTTTGGCCTCTGCAAGAAGCTGTCCAGAGGTGCACAAGGAGACAACCTTGAAGGGGCAGTGGACAAGCTGAAATCATGTAGGGTTTTTGCTTTTTGTGGAAGGGGTGTGAAACATTAATCTGTCTTGTATATGAGCCATGCTACCATTTATATACACTTAACAGGGTCAGTAATACAATTTATCATACATTGCACCCTTAAGTAGCTACCATCCACCCATTCTCTTTCTGCTCATCCAAGTAGAGTCATAGAATGTCTGGAGGTGAAGCTTATTTATCTTAAATCAACCATGCTTTAGTGAAAATCAAATTACGAGTCTATTTGTTGATCCTTTTGTCATTTCTGAGGCAAAAACAGATGTTTTATATTACTGTGAATTGTGAATCGTTTTTTGCATTTGTTTGGCAGCTCACTCTTTTCAGAATAAACAATGCCTGCAATAATCGCAAACTAATCAGTGGTTGCAGCTCGACGTAGAACCTGGTGTAAAATGAATTCGAGATTTTACACGAGCCCCTCCCAGTTGCATCAGGAAGGGCATCTGGCATAAAATCTGCACCATATTACTTTTTTAGATTCATCCACTGTAGCGACCCCTTTGGAAAATGCAAGAGAGCAGCCGATGAGGCTTTGCACACTCCTGCATTTTCTCAGTCTGGGATTGCACAATCCCCCTCCAAAAGTATTAGAAGCTTTCCTTTTTGATAAAATTTGTAGTTAGGTCTTAAGGTACGTTCACACAGAACGCGATTCGTGCGGCGGGGGCGGCCGGTTTCAATGTTAAGTCAATGTAAACACGCGGCGAGAGGTCCTGCGGCGCGATTTGAGCGGTTCGCGTGGCGCGTTTCGCACAGCACAATGAAAATAATGCCCAGAGTTGAAAAATCTGAACTTTGGCGAATATTCGCGTCGCGTCAACCACTCAGGAACTCGGCTTTGGTGGTGACGTGTTGATGACGTGATCAGCGGGTGGAGTCCAAAACCATTTACTGACCGAAGACAGATGGACAGGCGCTCTGCAGCTGGAATAGAGCGCATGTAGTTCGTGTCCTGTTGCGTAATCCGCGGACCAATGCGGGACAGCAAGTTATCAAACTGGGCCACAGAAAGACGGAAGTACCGCTGAAAGCGGCCGTCATCCAGACGCAGCTCCTGGAGTAGATGGTGAAACTCACCGTACTGGAAGCATCTCTGAATGATATCGTGAACCCAGACACGGCGACGTGCTTTCCGGCGCCTTTGTAGAGCTCTCCAAAATAAATACACCCAAGCTACTCTCAACATCATCTACGTCTTCCATAATGTAGCAAGGAGGCCAAGGTTGGGGGTAGCTCCTCCCACACGCATGTGGTCACACTTTTGGACACGCAAATAGGGTCGAATTCACCACGCGGTCAAACAGAGGCGGTAGAGGCGAATTTGCCGCGCGAATCGCGTTCGGTGTGAACGTACCTTTAGTTATGTTGCCGTAGGTTTAGGCTGCTGGGGGGGCATGCATTTATTTGCTACTGCTCTCCCATAGTCTGTCTCTATTTGCTCTCCTTTCTCTCTTCTCACTCCCCTCACCCCCAACCGGTCGAGGCAGGTAGCTGCCCCTCCCTGAGCCTGGTTCTGCCAGAGGTCTTTTCCTGTTTAAAGGGAGTTCTTCCTTCCCACAGTCACCAAGTGCTCTGATTGTTGGGGTTTTCGCTTTAACACTGTAGGCTCTTTACCTTACAGTGTGAAATGCCTTGAGGCGACTTTTCTTGTGAATTGGCGCTATTTAAATGAAATTTAATTGAAGTCAATTAACCTATGTGTAAATGTAAGGGAATAAAAGCTGAAACTCTGATCTCTATCGTCATTTTCATCTTTTGAGCACATGCACAGCAAAAATACATTTATTAGCCTTGCTGTTCCAGTACTTTGGAGGGGACTGTATTATATATAAAACTGCCCATTACTGCTTTACTGTTAAGATAAGCGTATAAGCAGCAGCATGACAAACTCTTTGAGCTATCTGTTTTAAAGATTATAGCCACAGCCAGCTCTCGCGTAGACCCCCTGTCATATGTCAAACTCCAAAGCATTTATTCCCCCTGAGGGAGCCCACATGCAAACCAAAGTCCTGAATTTAATCACAGCAGAATGAAACATATCACAAAGTTAAATATGAGAAGGCCAAACAGAGGCTCGGGCCCAACACTAACGTCTCCACGCTCCGTGAGGAAGCCAGCGTTCGAACATCTGTTATTTCAGCGTCAGACTGTGGGAGACCGAGGAAAGGAGACAATAGAGCTTATTGTCCAAAGTTCAGTACCCCCTGGGACACTGGTAGACAGCCGCAGAAGTCTTTTTATAAACCCTGAGCCCAGCGGCAGCAGCTGAACATGTTGCTGGAAATGGAGAAGGATCATCCTGGGTTTGATTTGAAATCAATACAATAAGCTGATGCCTGCATTTTTTTTTTTAATTCAAGCTGCAAACATTACACTGCTCGCTGTTTTACTGCCCTGTGTAAGAATCACCACACTTATCCCTCTCGTCATTGTTGCTCCAGTAAGATACAGACGGATAAATGAACGAGCCAAAACAAAGCAGATAAAAATCAAATACTTTTCCTGCTGAAGAGAGACTGGGAAGAACGAAAGCTCCTACCAAGGCAACATGATTTGTGAGGGCTCCTGTATCAGCGCTTGATCTTTGGCTTTCAGCATACTTGTAGTAAAGATAACAAGTTGACTGCTGTAAAAAGGCAGGAAAAACAGCTCATTACAAGCACAAAGACTAAATAACAAGCAGATATGGTTTGAAAACCACTTAAATGTTGTAAATATTCTCTCTTTTATGGCATTTTTCCATTATTAGACTTTGACAGTGTTGATATCAGAGATGTACACGATATACATCTTAGTCACTTAGCTTTTCTCTAAGCTTTTGACTTTCTTGAGCTGTGGAATACAGTTAAACTTAATTTTTAGAATATTTACCAGTTCATATTTAAACTGTACTTGCATCAATTTTCTGAGCTGTATGGCAGAGCACTGTTGGTACAGAGAAAAATAAAGCTTTTGAGGAAGATGATTTTGCAAGATGTGAGAAGAATGCGAGAATTATGAAGCCCAGTATTTTCAGGGGTTCGTTCCTTGCAGTATAAGGTGTTGTCTGCTCATTCCGCAGGCCTCCCCACACGCCTCAGTGTGAAAGAAACTGTCCCGTTTGGCACATTGAGCCCAGGGTGAAAACTGCTGTGATCACACCTCGACTGCAGCAGCTCTCCGAGCCCAAACTCACACATCCTGACTTCCATAGCAACAGGGAGGTAAGAGCTGCGGCGCTTCATTTCATTTCAGGAAAAAAAAATCCAATTTCTAATGTTGTCTATTATAAGCTCTTTGGCCACTTTATTAGGTATACCTGTTGACCTGCTCATAAACATAAAGTCTCTAAATGTGAATGATCTAAATGATAAATGATCAGTCAATCATGTAGCAGCGACACAATGCATTTAGTCATGTAGATATGGTCAAGAGGACCGGCTGAAGTTCAAACGGGGTAGAAAGGTGATTTAAGAGACTTTTGAGCGTGGCATGGGTGTTGGTGCCAGACGGGCAGGTCTCAGTATTTCACAAACTGCTGATCTGCTGGGATTTGCCCACACAACAGTGGTGCTTACACTGTTTTTAGAAAAATATTCTGCACACATCATAACTTGTTGGGCTCTCATTTGCTCATGTTTCCATCTTCAGTATTGAGCCAGTTATGGCCAAGAGGTCACTGACACTGACCACCATACACCAGCCATTCAGAATGTTACTGATGTATATTCAGTGTGAAAATACGTGTAAAATGGCTTTAAATTATGTTAATTATATTAATGCGTATCTTAATGATATAGACCTTAGTTTTTGTTAATTAGCAACTTTTCTTACATGTAAACCCCTGAAGATGTCAGTATCTGCACTTTACAAAAAAGACTTGCATAAACATTGCGCTGATCTGCATTTGCGCCCGAGCTGTTGAATGGGGATCGCTGGGCTCGCAGATTAAAAACTCAGCCTTCCTCGGCCTCTGCTGGGATTCATTGTGACAACAAAGGTGAACAAAATGCGAACTGCTTCCCTCTGTTTGTCCGCAGAGTGTTGCTTCCGCTGTCTCTCTTTCATCCAGAACAGCTCGAGCCTCCCAGAGACTCATCCAGCTGTCACTGCCCAGACTGAAGGAGAGCAACATCTGCTGTGCATTCGGACATCCAGAGGAACCCATCTGGACTGTAAGAGGACTCACAGCATCACCTCATGTCACTGAAAACTGTATTGCCTTTCACCCTGAAGTCCCCAGCGCTGGAAATGTCGCATCAGATTTGGTAGTGTTGCAGTAAAATCTGTCAAATCTTCCAAATGTTTCTCATACTTAACGCCAGTGTTACGCTTTTAGGTTGTGAGGATATTTTTTAAAGTGAAAAACAGTACAGATGAATGACTGTGGGCACCATCGATGAGTAGTTACTCTTATTTTGCTGTTTCTGTCTTGGAGTGTCCCAATAGTGTAGTGGTTTACATATTTGCCATACAAGCAAGGATCCCTGGTTTGATTCCAGGTGGGGACACGCAACCCTCTCACCATGGAGGGTTGCCTCAGGAAGGGCATCTGGTGTAAAACCGCTGCCACATTACCAGTGTGGATTAACTAGCTGTCGCGACCCCTTGGGGAGAATACAGGAAAGCAGCTGAAACAGACTCTCTCACTTACTCAACTACAGCAAGTATAACTCAAACATTAGTCTAAAGGGTTAACAATGCCAAATAAATACCATTAGCAGGGTCAAAGTTCAGGCACATAACACTTTGATGCATCCCCTTCTTCTTCTTCTTCTTTCAGTTGCTCCCATTAGGGGTCGCCACAGCGGATAATCTGCCTTCATCTTACCCTATCCCTTGCATCCTCTTCTCTCACACCAACCCTCTGCATGTCCTCCTTCACTACATCCATGAATCTTCTCTGTGGTCTTCCTCTTCTCCTCCTACCTGGCAGCTCCATCCTCAACATCCTTTGTCCAATATGTCCACTATCCCTCCTCTGAACATGTCCAAACCATCTCAGCCTTGCCTTATCTG
>VUQH01046037.1:4497-20284 GCA_015106775.1 Etroplus canarensis
TTGTGTTTTTTTTGTATTTTTGTTTTTTTTTTTTTAATAGGTGTTTTTTTTTTTTTTTTTGTATTGGGTAAAGTTAATAAAAATTGGACAAATTCAGCTTTGTTTCCTTTTTGGGTGGGTGGGATGTTGACATTTAGTGCAGCAGCACTTCTGAGTTGCTTGTGTGACATGGTGGTTTACCTGGGCCACAAAATCCTAACTGAAAACAAACTGAAGGGTGTTAGACACCTGGTCTAATGCAAACTGAATTTAACCCATAGCTAGGGGGGAACTTGGTTTTATGTTCAAGAAAGTGTCAGCTTAAGGACACCTGAGGAACTTTCATTTGAACCTCAGCTCAGGCGTACTCTCCACTTGCTGAGTATGAAGCAGCTGATCTTTCATTTTAGCCATAGTTTCAACACATGTAAGATTTTATGCTGTCCCATACTAAAATGCATTTGGCTGCATAAATTCTTTCAACCATGATGCTTTTAAAGGCAACTTTTAAAATGAGCATTTTTCCAGTCTGTTAACATTAATGGCAGACTGAAATCCTACACTGTCAAATGCAACACTGACTATGGACATTAAGGCAGCTGTCAGGGGTCATTACCATTTAAAACTTCAGATGTTACACTCAACACATGTGATTGGTTACCTTAATCCATCATGTTGGGAATGATGTGAATATCTGAGGATGACTGTGGTGCAACTCAAACCCCTCTTGGATTGTGAAACTGGACAAACTTAAGCTTACAGTAAGTTTCTGAGGCTGCTTAGAAATTGAAACTTGATGCCCAAATGCAAATCATTGGAAATGGTGGATTTGACTGTAAAGAGTCTGTACAGTATTACTGTTTGAGACAGCGTTTTCAGCGTCACCAACATTTTATCAAGCTACAGCTAAATAAATATCTGAAAAAGCAGACATGATAGCCTACAAGGCAAGATTCTAGTTTTATCATCCTTGAAGTAAAACAAGTCAAGAGTGGACTACGAGTTTGAACACGCAGTTAAAGAAACACCATGGTCTGCACTAGTGCACATTTATAATAATCTAGCTCCACTGGATTAGATTAAGGCCTTGCTCCTTATTTACCATTGCTATGGTGACTATCATTAGAGCTCCACTGATCATGGCTTTGGTTGTTCTCTACACCCTCACTTAACTCTGAGATGGGGAAAATCAGTCTTCACTTCCATAGTGATCAGTTCAGTCAGCTTTGAGTATGTTCACTCTGAGTTCAGCTTGTTAAACTCCATTATTTTTGGTACAGTGCCGTTTCAAAAATTAAGTCCTTTCAGCTTTGCTTCTCTTGCTCCACCATAGTGCAATTGAGTTATCTGCAAACAGGCTCCAAAACACAGCTAAAGCCTCAAACTTCTTTTTTAAAGTCATGAAGTCGGTATAATTCAGTGGATTATAACAGTACATCAGCATTGAATTTTTCGGTAGACCTATTTACTCAAAAGGGCAATTAGTGTTTATACATGATTTTGATGTGAAATGCAGGTCAGACAAGTAATGGCTGTGGTTACAAAGTACAATTCATTTATCAAACCAGAACATTTACCACTAAACCATTCTTGGTGAATGCCTTTCTAGACTAAAGTGCATAACTGAACTTTTACACAAAAGGAAAGTTTCAGCTAAGAAACTACTGTATAATTTCAAATAGACTTGCAGCTCAAAGTGTATTTGATCTGCAAGTTTGTTTTCACAAAAATTACAGTATGCAGTAGTCACTAACTTAAAGGTGCAAACTGCTGCTGGGGGCTCATCCCACTGGAATGTGTTTAGTTTTAGGAACAGGCAGATAAGTCAAGGTCAAGTTTCTTCAACGATTCGAGAGCGACAAGTTGCCCGAAGCTTAGTCAAGGTTGCCATGGAGAGACTTCCTGGTTCAGTGAAGATTTTCTAGGAAAGCCAAGAAACATCAGGATTAAAGAATTAAAAAGCAAAGCACAAAGAATGCCTCTTTCACTGATCCTTCCTCTACTAAATTACTCTTAATAATGAACAGTTTAAAAAAAAAAAAAACCTGCATGAATGTGTGGCATTCCTCTACAAATGGTCCACAGGCGATCTGCTTGAAGGTTTGACAGACATCTGGTAGTGACTGAGCCTGTTGGATCAGAGCCTGGTTGTGGTGGATCAGCGTCAGAGCTACGCGGAACAGGATTTTTGAGCCTTCATAGAACAGGCAATCCCAAATCCGAAGAACTGTCTGCAAAAAACAGCAACAAAGGAGTCCCAACAACAAAGACACTGATGATTTTATCTGTGAAGGTTAAATTACATCTGAAATGCTGGCAGGCGCAAAAAAGAGAAACTGGTAAGTATCAAAAGGTAGTAATGTAATTTAACAGCATTTTGTGGTAGTTTGCTGGGATATACAATGAACACAAATGAAAAAAATCCATGGCTCCCACCTGACCAGAATCAGTTGATTCCTCCCCCTCTTCCTCTTTGGTCTAACAACTTCAATATATTTAATGGACGGATATAAAATTGTCTGAGTTACAGGTCATTCAATTACATCACCGGAGATAAGCACATGGAAATTTTCATTGCTGAAAACACATTTAAGCTCTATTAAAAGCTGAAACCAAATCCAAGTGTCACAAGTTAAAACTGAATTTATTTTTTGTTCTTTAACACACTTTGATCATCACAGAATATAATAGTTTCATTAGCAAAACTGCACCAATGTAATGTCTGACATAGAGTAACAGAAAAAACCATTGGTACTCTTCATACCAGGTTCAGCTTCCTGCTGTGATTCCTTCTGTGTCAATTTGGGTTGTAACAAAGCTTAAATGTGTTTTTTAGCCCCAAAAATGTCACGTTACCATCTACTGTATGCAAATCCTGAAAAATAGTGGAAATTAAAAAGTGCAAAATTATGACCCATGCTTCAAGGGCCTGTAACTTGGAAAAACTTCATAGTATGATGGTAAAATTTTTGCATTAATTAAATTTACTAAAGATATATATATATATATTTTTAATAAAAACCTAAAAAGGCCAAGTGGAAACTGTTCTCAGAATTGGTTTATCTTAAGCCCCTGTGACACCTTGACGATTTAACCAGCATAAGCCCACGTATGAAAAATTCAGCGAATATGCTGGCATACATCGAATAAGTTATTGGTAAGTTTTGTATAAGTTAAGAGCATGCTGAAGCACATTGGTATGTCATAGTACAAGCCATCAAAAAATTTTGAGCATGCACACAATTTCTGATGTATGCCAATGTATATGCAGGTTTGTAGGTAAGTTATGTAATTCGTTGACATGTAACTTGTTACTCATAAGTCAAACTACATTAATAATGTCTAGCATACCCGAAACTTATTTCTAACCTATGAGTAACATGCTTTGAACATATATATAACTGATATTGAACTTAACATATTATGCATAGACGTCCGTAGATGTATTTGACGTGTTCCGGACGACCACAGCACTTGTTTCTAACTTACAGCTACCGTATAATGGCATATTTACAGAGTAGGTGTCAGCCATGCAGATGCTACTGACAATGCCCATGAGGTGTTGGAACCTGCATCATCTCCATCACAGGGTGAGCGTGTGGGTGATGACGGCTCTTCCATGCATTCACGTTCACGGCCAGGAGAGTTCTTGGCAGTGTTTGAGTTTTTCTTGGGCATGACGGTGATGTTATACTGTGATGACGATGCTGATACTGCAAATAGGCTACGAAACACTATGCATGTGTTGTGAACGCCAGCAACACACTAAGAATTCTTTGGTACAAGGTATAAGTTATCGAAACGTTCTATATAAAACTTACTAATACATTATTTATATGTCCAAAATTGGGGAAAAAAACCCATCACAGTTCTGCGTATGCCACCATTTCGGAGAAATATTTAATGCGCTGGCACAGCTGGTTAAACCATCAAGGTGTGACAGGGGTTTTATGTGGAATGATTCTGCTGGTAAGTTCATCTACACACAGACTTGCATTGAGATTCAACTAGTTCAGTTATTTCTCTTGCCATTTGTGTGTAGTTACAAACAGCAAAAGCAGAAACCACAATCAAAAATCAGGGAAATTATGTTTTTACCATTTTACTTCTACTGTAACTGAACCCATTCTGACCACCATTGCCCCCTTTTCCTGTCAGAAGTCTGGCGGATATGAAGTGTTGCATGCCCATCAGGCAGAAACCACCACACACTCCTGAACATGTGCAGAAGGACAGTGCTCACCCTGTGACAGCCTTCCCATCTCCTGAAAGTACTGATCATTGCCATTTGTTCAGATAAGTTGTTGCATGACATTTTAGAAATTGTTTCTACTTGGTCCAATACCTCCACCTGGACCAAGTCAGATGTCTGAATCAAAAACCAAAGCTGACATTCCTGTACTTTCCCATAAATAGTTCAGCATTTTGTTTATTTACTATTATTTATGTAAAACCTACAGACAAACTATTTTTTTCTGGTAAGTGGCTTTTGTTATTTTTTTTAGTTTCCCCACCACTGCTGCTGAAAACCATACATGTTCTTTACCAAATCTGACCGTTTTCTGTATTTCCAGTATACCGATTTTTTGTGTTTTTTTGTAAATATGCAGTCAGGAAAAAAAATATTAAAAAAAAAATTACTACATTTAACAACTTAAGAGTATCCACATAGTGTAGTGGTTTACAAATTCACCTTACAAGCAAAAGGTCCCTGGTTTGATTCCAGGTGGGGAAACAGGCCCCTCTCACCATGGAGGGTTGCGTCAGGAAGGGCATCTGGCGTAAAACCTCTGCCAAATTATTAGGATTTATTTAATTAGGATTAATCCATTGTGGCAACCCCTTGGGGAGAATACAAGGAAACAGCCAAAGGTACATTATATTTAACACCTTGAAACAACTTGTTATTTTCCACTGTCATCTGTAAGTGTTACACCCTCCTAGAGCAGGTTCATGTGTATTTGGTGAAGAAACATGGCAGCTCACACCCTCCAGAAGGCCAACAGAGGGAGACAGCAACAAGAGCTGCTGTATGAAGTGGGTAAGATGTACCAGTTTAAACAAAACAAGGAACAGAACCAAAGTTATTTGAATTTTTATCTGAACCCACTATAAACAGGCTGGGATGAAGGACATGCATTTAGTGAATATTTCGACAATATCTGAGATATTAGAACTAGGTATGAACAACTAAATAAAATTTTGTGACAGTTACTGTACTGTTAAGGTTTTCCTTTGAAGTACATGGTATTTAAAAAAAAAATTAGCTGGCTGAAGTACAAAGCATTGATCAAAGGCACACTCACCTCTACTGGCAAGATGTCTATGTAGAGACAGATAAACCACCGGGAGACCACCAGGGTCCACATAACGTTATGATCCACCATGATCTTCCAGACTTGGGGGATTTTTACCTTCACCAGCTCCCCTAACACCTCCTGGTCTGTCTTCAGCCCCAGCATGGCTGGACTGTAGTAGTCTGTAGTCACACACACACAGAGTTATACACTGATATAAACAAACCAATTTATGTAAAACCACAACTGGATGATCATCATAAATATAAAACAGTTCAAATTAAAGTGATGTAAATAAAACTTTGTATCACTGCTGCTATGTTTTTATAATAATTTTCTTGTATAAATGCAAAATCCAAATGAAAACAAAGTTTTTAAGCCAGAGAGAGATAAAGGCCATGCGACAGGATTATTCTTAGCCTATAGCATTGGGTAACCAAAGGACCTACGCGTACGTCACAAAACCAGAATGTCGATAAGTGAATATATATACTCACCTGGTAAAATTCTGCCGAGTAGAGCCTCCATCAGCCAGAAGGATTTCTCTTGATCTTTTGTGATAATGAGTAGATATCCAGCGACAAAGTTCATCCCCTGAAGGCAGACAAACAGTCAGGTTTCACATGAGTCCTGCAATCCTGCCTGAGCATGCTGTATTAAACAGAAGAGCAATTTTTAAAAAACCCAGGGGGAGAGCAGTAAGTGCACACTGGACAGGACACAAATGATCAAAACAACAAAAACTGAGTGTATTTAGAGATAAATGGGTTTTATTTATACTTCACAAGAGACATAACTATCAACACAGCCTTGTTTGAAATGCAAACCATGCCGTTTATGCTCTGGTGAATGAAATTTGGCTTTCAAATGCTAATAATGACCATAGTGATTTGACACAGATACACACAGCCTTACACATAAGGACACATAAGCACATTGGTGGTAATTATTGATAATGCTGTAACATCAGTAAGGATAAAAACTTTTTTTCATTCATAATTGTGCACTCAGGCATTTGAAGACTTCAGTAAACTAGCTCCCCGTGGCTGCCATGCGATTACTAAATTTACAACCCTGAAAAGCCCCTGGAATTTTTTTTTTTTTTTTTTTAATTTTTTAACCAATTTCAGTCATGGAAACAGCAGACGACGGCAGACACAACATGGTGTCCCCATGAAAGTGTATGATCTCATGATTAGTGTGGTTTTTGTATTTGCAGATCAGACAAACTGTTACACACGGCTAAACATGTAAAAGTTTTACAGAAAATTTCACCTTGTGACAAATCCATATTTTCAAAATGGCTGAAAATCTAATCAGTTCCAGATCTCATGCAGGTCTATCACTGTGCCAAAATTCAAAATCCTGCATCAAATAGTTTTTGCGCTCACACAAAGGATCTGCAGTGGTGGCGGTAGTAACATGGTGTCAGCCTGAAAGTATATGATCCCACAATCAATTTGATTTTTGCTTCATGCAGCCTGGACAAATAATCACAGGTATATGGCAAAAAATTTGCATTTTTTTTTAAATTTTTTTTACTAATTTCAGCAGCCACACTGGCAGATATGACATGGCATCACCATGAACTTGCATGATGCTATTATCAATTTGGTTTTTGTTTTTTGCAGATCAGACAAATGGTCACAGCAGTATAGATAAAGATGTGGGGGAAAAAAATTAAAGATATTGCCATCTACTGTTAAATCCCTACTTTAAAATGGCTGAAAATCTAATCAGTGCTAGATCTCATGGAGGTCTAGAACGTCTAGCACTATGTCAAAATTCAAAATCCTGCATCAAATAGTTTTTGTGCTATCGTGATGACACAAAGGATTTGCGACAACGCTAATCATTCCATAATATTCCCTCATTTCAGGGACACAGCTTGATACACAATGTCTCCGGTTCCTCAAGAAAAATATAGTATATTTCAACCATACAGCACAATAGTAACTTACAAACTGATGGAAAATATTGTGATTGCTGAAATTCAACCTACTATCAATAAATATTACTAATTCTAGGTTCTTTACTATACCTATAAGAATAAAAACAAATTTAAGTAATTTGCCGCATTAGTTTGATGGGTAAAGCTGCAGTATTTTTCAAAAATCCACCTCAGGCTCAATGTTGAGGATTACCTGACAGTAGCCCACAGTTGGATTGTGGTGACCGTAGGCCAGCAGCACATTGTACAGAGCTTTCTGCAGACATGGAGTGGCTGTCTTACGGAAGTGGATGTTGTCTGGGAATGTTCTGTTCAAATCTGAAAGAAAGAGACCACAAGGACACGGATCATACTTTGTGCTGAGTGTTTATGGGTTTGTATATATACAGCATGTGTGAGCAAAAGATAAGGGGAGAGAAACTGAAATCTTGTTTTTATAGCTAAACTGCATCAGTCTAAACTTTAACTCGAATATTTGAACTTTGTCTTTTACTCCCAAAGGAACTCAGAGAATGAGGAAAAGATTCTCTGGTCTGAGAAGAACTTCGAGCAATATGTCTGCCAGACATCAGGCACTGCTCATCACTTAGTTACACTACTAAGGTGAAAAATGATGGTGGTATCATTATTCAATGGGGATGCCTCTCAGCAGCAGTTTTGTGGCCCTGGGGGATGATGAAACTACAACCCAAATTCCAGAAAAGTTGGGACGTTCTTTAAATTTGAACAAAAAGAAAACTAAAAAGACTTTCAAATCACATAAGCCAATATTTTATTCATAACAGAACACAGATAACATAACAAATGTTCAAACTGGGAAATTGTACACCTTCATTCAGTAAATGAGCTCATTTCAAATTTGATGGCTGTTACAGGTCCCAAAAAAGTTGGCACAGGGGCAACAAATGGCTGAAAAAGCAAGAAAGTCCAAAAAGATTCAGCTGGGAGAACATCTAGCAAGTAATTAAGTTAATTGATATCAGGTCTGTAACATGATTAGCTATAAAAGTGATGTCTTAGAGAGGCAGAGTCTCTCAGAAGTAAAGATGGGCAGAGACTCTCCGATCTGTGCAAGAGTGCGTAAAAAGATCATGAAATACTTCAAAAACAATATTCCTCACCGTCAAATTGCAAAGGCTTTGCAACTCTCATCATCTACAGTGCAAAACATCATCAAAAGACTCAGCAAAACCATACTGTTTTGAAAAGAAGAGGAGATACTACATTATGGTAAACATGCTCCTGTCCCAAATATTTTGAGACCTGTAGCAAGCATCAAATTTGAAATGAGCTCATTTTGTGCATAAAATTGTAATATTTCTCAGTTTAAACATTTGTTATGTTCTGTTGTGAATAAAATATTGGCTTATGTGATTTGAAAGTCTTTTATTCATTTTGTTCAAATTTAAAGAACGTTCCAACTTTTCTGGAATTCAGTTGTAGTCTAAGTTAAGGGAAATGTAAATGCAGCCAAATATTCAGGAAATCATTGAAGAAAACCTGCTCTAGAATGTAGCAACCTGGAAACGGGGGATGATGACTTACCTTCCACTTTGATAATGACACAAACCGTTTCGTCAAAACAATTGTGGAGTTACTTCAGGAAAAGTTGTGACTCGGAGGATCTCAAGGAAGGATGAATCAGCTAAAATGCTCAAATCCAGGTGTGTAGTTTGTAGAGACTTAACCCCAAAAAAGACTCAAAGCTGTCACAACTAGTAGTTCAAAGGCAATCTCTTTTATACTCATTATTTAGTGCATTTATTCTGCATTTTTAACCTTTATTTGACAGGACTGCAGAGAGTAGACAGAAAAGTAAGGGAGAATGACAGGCAGGAAATGGTCTGGGGAAGACTCGAACCCAGGACTATGTAGCTAGTATATTGTTCTCATTCTTTTTAGATCTTCTTTCTTGTTTCAAACATAAAGGAAGACATAAAAATGATGACACAGAAAATAAAACTAAACTTTAAACAGTCAAATCCAACTTTTTATCTACTTAAAACCTTTAGAATGAGAAGTATTTTGATTTGATTAAAACTGATGGGGGAGGAAGAGCATCTAAAATATTCATTTTTGCCAATCAGGATTCAAATGGTGTTTCAGGCGCAGCCTGTTACAGAGGGAATAAGTGAGCATGAGTGTATGGGTGAGTGAGAAACTGTTAACAGGCTGACCTGTCCTGATGGTCTCCACAAGTTTGGGGTCGTGCTGGGCTCCCAGCAGCGACTGGTAGTACCCTGGATTTTTGTCCAGCTGGTCTTGAGCCCCACTGGCTGCCATCCAGATCAGAGCCCTGTGCTCATTGGGAATTCCCTTACGCACATAACGCTTTACTGAGAGAGAGGGAGAGTGTTTACGTTTGCTTCAGTTTTATTACATGCATGAACTCTGAGAGGGCACTGTAGCATATTGCGTTTTCACACTCACATTTTATATTCTTCTGCACCTTGCTTTTGCCTTTTAGAAGTTTGGACCACTTGATGGATCGCCGCGTGAGCACAACTAGATACTCAGACATGAGTTCCTCATATGACTCATAATCAAAGTCCTCTGACCGCTCGAAGCCATACGGATCCACACTGAGAAAAAGAGGACAGAGTTACAAACTACTTTAAAGAAACAGGTTAATGATTTGCTTTCAAGATGCATAAAACAACCACCAGAGCTTAAAAATTCACATTACATCTCAATAAACCTTAAACTGAACAATGTGTGTTTATATACCTGAGAACTGTGATGATATTTATTGGGTTTTAGCCAAGACATAAAGGGGATGAAGGAAAAAAAATGTTTGTTTTACTGCTGTTATGGTTGATAAATACCATGTGTCTACATTACCTCCAACTACAATCTGGTCCTACAGCAAATGAAGATGTTGTCGGGGTAGGTAGCTCAACCGATGAGTTAGGTAACATGATTATCCTCAGGAAGATTAACCCAAGAGCAAAGCCATCTCTTGAAAAAGAAATTCCCCTACTCAACAGCACCAAACTAGTCAGTTGCATCTTTTTAAATACAACCAGCTTTGCAGCATAAAATCACTTTACTGTGGTGAAAAATAGACACATGCACTTTAAATACTTAATGAAAAGAAAATGATCATCATGCAAAGGTTATGTTTCTCATCTGAGAGGGTCCTTGTTGCTAAAACAAAAGCAAAGGTACATATGGGATATAGCAGTTTGGAGGTTGTTAATGTGGCACTTGATTTCATGTGCCGATTTGTGTTATCACTGCTCCCCTTAACATACAAGACCATTTCCAGTTAGTACCAACAGCTGTACACCTAGATGACACCAATTCATCCCAATGCACAACCATGAAAAAAAATCCTATCTAGGAGGTTCCAATTTTCCGTTTTTTTGAGGAGAGGTACTAATTCATAAACAGTTGTGTCACATTTTCTTTAGCTATACTTAATAGGGCATTGGTGGCCATTTATACAGTACTGCACAAGTCTTGAGCCACCCCTCATTTCTTTATATTTTGCCTGGAAAATGGGAAATAAGTGCAATGATTTATTTAAACATATGCAAACATAAAAAGGCAAAAACAGAGTCTGTACAACTCTAATGAGCCTAAAAGTCAACATTTGGTATGAACATCTTTATTTTATTGGACAACCTTTCACACCCTCTCCATGACATGCTGGGGAGGCACAGGAGCACACTCAAAGACTCATTCCACCACAGAACATCACAGGAGATGATTCCTACCTATGGCCATCAAACTTTACAATTCCTCCATATGACAACTGAACTATTTTCACTTGTCATATCTTTTATAATAGTATTGTTTAACTTTCAAGTACTTATGTTTCTCATTGCACTTTGAATGAAGAACTTTTTTTTTTACTACATACAAGGTTTGCATTTTATCTTCATATTTTCCATCCTTCATATTTATATTTAATTGAGCATCTGTAAACAGAGCAGTTCCAATCTGGGATTAATAAAGTATTTTTATTCTGATTCTTCAACACAGCCTAAACTCTGTTAGGCAGGCCTTCTTGTAATTTCTTTAAGTCTGTCAACATTCTTCAGTCTTGTCAGTGTTCTAGAATTTCACCAAAATTCAAGAATCTTGTCAACATAGGTCAACATTCTAATGTTAAATTCTAGAATCTTGCAATTTTTCTTTCTAGGTGTGGCTTAACAAACACACAAAAACATTCCTCTGAAAATGGTCAGGTACAAGGACTTGACTGAAAATGAGTAAAAAAAAAAACAGCCAATGTACAGTATAAAGAAAGATGTTAAAAACCTTCAGAAAGCCTGGAGAACTATTGCTCAAGACCACATAAAAAAAAAAGATTACAAGAAAGTTTGGCTCCTTGGAAGCTAAATATAATGATAACGAAATGAGGGGTGGCTCAAGACTTTGTCATAGCACTGTGTATGGAAATAAGTTTCCAGAATTTCTCTTTTAAAGTGGACCTTTTATGCTTTTCCTTATTTTCTGCCATATGTTACAGTAGTGGGTACTCATGTTAAACATGGATAAAATATGAAATAATGAGGTCAGTGTGTACAAGTAATCCCTGTAAGCCAAAACCCCAAGCATCAGACTGCCCTAAGCCCTCAGTTTCAGAGGGCTTTTTTTTTTCTACTTCTGGGTCTTTATGCTAGTGAGAATGAATATTCCTTATATGGTCATGTCAGAGATCCACTCTGGTTGTGAGCACAGAAGCCCCACCCACTTGCTGTTCAAATGTTCTGTTTGTGAGGGGCAGCCAATCAGAAGAAAGAAGACTTAAAAGAGGGGGGGGCTAAGAGGGTGAACTGGCTGCACCAAGGTCCAGCTTAAGATAAATAACCATCATTCTGAACTGTAAATTATATCAAACTACTTTTGTAGAGTCCAAATATAGGCAGCACGGTGGTTCAGTGTTAGCACTGCTGCCTCACAGCAAGAGGGTCTTGGGTTCAAACCCAAGTAAGGTCCTTCAGTGTGAAGTTTGACATTTCCTGAAGAAGCTCTGGTTTCTCCTGTCACTGAAAAAATGTACTAGGTTAATGCTACCTAAGACTGTCCAGGACATTCTCACAAAAGAGATTTGTAATCTCAAGAGCTTGCTTCCTCATAGATAGATAGATAGATAGATAGATAGAAATGAGTGCAACAAAAGTGAACAAGAGTACTAATTGCAGCCTTTAAATGACCCTGAAAGTTGAATCAAAGCCTCTCTAAAACAGTATTAACAAAAATGTCGAATTGTTCTTCATAAAGGTAGGACTTGTAACAAGTCTGTACTAGTTTTTGATGTAGTAAATGAAGTGGCAGGGTGTGAAATCAACAGTTTTCAAAAGCCAAACATATTTGTAATTGAGTCCTAAGTTAATGTGCATTGCAGAGTCATTTCGAATGTTCAACAGAACAGCATTATGCCCCATTTCGAGATAGGTAGGTATGTATTATTTGAAAGACTAGAGTTCTTGATTGGCACTGAAGATCGTTAAGTTGTTTACAAACGGAATGAAGTACTGTCACTCTATAAATCACAATCAGAAACTTCATTAGATATAAATATACATAAATATGAAAGATAGGAAAGTGAAAATGTATAAACCTATATGTAAAAGGTGTAACAGCTTACATAAACACTCAAAAGTTAGATACAATATTATATACAGTGTATACAAGGTGTGGCCATAGGATAAGCAGTCCAGGTATTGAAGGGAGGAGTTGTAAAGTCATTTTACAGTACTCAGTAAGATTTTTGGCCACTTTTTTCGTTATTTTCACAAATGCATCAAACTGAACTTCGGTAGGACAAAAAGTTAAATAGAGACTCAGGTATTGTGATTTGTTGAAAAACAGCAATGCATGACGAAAAAAACAAAACATTAAATTAGCCAGCTGTGAGCTACAGACCGAAGCAATGGTCAGAAGTGGTCAAGTTGTTACTGCGTAAATAGTCACAAAATGAAGAATAAAGCACTAATCTGCTTCGTAGCAGGTAAGATACACGACTGCAAACACCTGTAGCATGAAGGGTTTTTATTGAACAGTTCTGTCAGCGTTACCTGCCCACTCTGTCTTTAGCTTCACCGTCAGCGGCGGAGCGGCTCCGGTTGGTCGGCGTCGCCATGGCCTCTTGTCCTACTCCGGTGATATCCTGCGTGTGTGTCCGCCGTGTTGTTTTCTCCAGTTTTACAGTAAACAAGCAAACAGGAGCTGGGGTAAGTTAGCCTTAACTCTGACTCTCTCCATGTTTGCGTGCGGTGCTCTTCCCTGGGATTAACATCGCCGCGCTGTAGCTAAAGTAAGCCGTGTAATTGTTACATTGTTGCGTTTCGCCGCAAACTCAAGCAGCCGCTCTCCGAGGGTCAAACCGGAATGAGAAAGTAGAGACTGTCTTGGGTTTTATCTCCATCCACATGCACCTGCTGCGGGTCACAGGCTCCGCGGAGTGCAGCGGCGGGTTGGTAACTTCCACTCTTGTTACGGAGAACTCCCCAGAGGATCTCGGACATGTGACGTAGCCGCGGGACACCAGCCTCAATCAGAACTAATGCTGCTTTCGAGGGATTCCCGTAATATCCTGCTTCTAAGCACTCAAGGGACGGCTAAATGTGGTTTATGCTGCGTTCAGTAGACTTGGAGGGGGAAACATCGAGCTGCAGAGACGCAAACATTATGCTGAGGTTTCAAAGGCTTCAGGTTTGGAGAATTCACCGAACTTGTAATTACAACCCTAGTACCAGCAAAAGTAGAGACAGTGTGTAAACTATAAATAAAAACAACGCAATGATTTGCAAATCTCGCAAACCAATATTTTATTCACAAAAAAACAGAAAATACATCAAATGTTGAAAGTGAGACATTTACTAGTCCATAAACGATACCAGCTCATCTTAACACATCTCAAAAAAGTTAGGACAAGAGAAATAAAAGGCTGGACAAGTAAGAGGTACTATAAAGAAACAGCTGGAGGAACATGTTGCAACTAATTAAGTTAACTGGCAACAGGCCAGTAATGTGATTGGGTATACATAGTTCCCACATGACGTCACAACATACAAGCAGCCGCCATTGCTGTAGGCCAGCTGCAGACAGCTGTGCATTCAGGACATTCAACCCAACCATTAACAAACTGACTGCACGCCTCCAGTGACTTGCCAACACAAAATAATGGTACAGGTCTTTCCCCTATTCCACTGGTGCTGATCGATGCCGTTTTGACTGGCTATTGTCAGCAATACAGGGACCATGCTGGGAATGCAACGGGAATTGCGCGTGATAAACGGCAGTTCAACGTCAGTTCACCGCCAATAAAACATCTTTCATCGGCAGGTAATCGGTTGAACACAGCAGTGTGAGAGGCACAACCAGGCATACATTGTGAGCGCATCCTGAACGGCACGGCAACACGCTGGGGTCACAACGTCAACGCCGGCCTTTTAATGGGAATATAATGGCAGTAGATCATCAAGAACCCAATTTTCAGCTGTTTCACGCCGTTTTGATCAGGAACACTAAATCGGCACGGATCGCCATAATCGGCACTATTACGGCTCCAGTGGAATGGGGGTCATAGTATTGCATTGGTGGCAATTCTGAAACTTCATGGTTCAGCTTTTCCTTTGCTAACAAGTATGGAGCCGCACATATTACGCCGATTTTCTCATTGTATGTCTTTCTATCCTCCATACTTAATGATTCTGCATCAGCTTTCTCCGTTTGCCTTTCCTTGATTTTGATCACAAGTCGAATCCAACATCAAAACAGTTTAAAATTTGGAGATAAACAGCAGTGTGTGTAAACAAGTACAGCTTGCCAACAAAGATGGTGTCGCTAAGGACGTCATGTGACCAAAAGGCGTGTCTGTGGGAACTATGTATAAAAAGAGCACCTTAGAGAGGCAGAGTCTGTCAGAAGCAAGGAATTGCATCTACAAATTTTGGAGCAATTTCAGAATAATGTTCCTCAACATAAAATTGCAAAGACTTTTAATATTCCATCATCTACATTGAATAATGCCAGCAAAAGATTCTGAGAATCTGGAGACATGTCAGAAAACCAGTATTGGATGCTGGTGATCGTCAGGCCCTTGGGCAGCACTGCATTGCAAACAGGCATGAGTCTGACATGGAAATCACTGCTTGGGCTCAGGAACACTTCCAGAAATCATTGTCTGTGAGCATAGTCCACTGTGTCATTCACAAATACAGCTTAAAGCTCTATCATGCAAAGAAGAAGCCATATGTGAACATGATCTAGAAATGCAACGTCTTCCTGGAGCCAACTCTCACTTAAAACGGACTGAGGCAAAGTAGAAAAATGTTCTGTGGTCAGACAAATCGAAGGAAAGGAAGGAGGGTGGAGGTGAGAATAGGGACTTTAAATGTAGGGACTATGACTGGTAAAGGGAGAGAGCTGGCTGATATGATGGAGAGAAGGAAGGTAGATATATTGTGTGTGCAAGAAACCAGGTGGAGGGGAAGCAAGGCCAGGAACATCGGAGGTGGATTCAAACTGTTCTACTATGGTGTAGGTAGGAAGAGAAATGGAGTAGGGGTGATCTTGAAGGAAGAGTATGTGAAGAGTGTGTCAG
>VUQH01046044.1:0-11351 GCA_015106775.1 Etroplus canarensis
TGAACTTCAGCAGGTGAATAAATGCATCGAGTTGTTGCCATGTGATCGGCTGATTAGATATTTGCGTTAATGAACAGCTGAGCAGGTGTGGCTGAATAAAGTGGCCAGTGAGTGTATATTTTCTTTATACAATATGTGATACTAAAATCATGTTTTCTGCTGGTTTTGAATCCACAGGGGTTGAAAAAGCCCTACAACCCCATTATTGGAGAGACGTTCCGCTGCATGTGGCTCCATCAGAAGACCAACAGCAAAACCTTCTACATTGCAGAACAGGTAACAGCGGCACAACTACAGCAGCCTGATTGCATCACCTGCTGCATGGAATTTGGCTTTATATGGACTGCATATCATCTGTTGCCGACAGGAGAACTCGATGGCTGACAGCTGAAATTCTTCTTTTTTCCTTCAGGTATCCCATCATCCCCCGGTGTCAGCCTTCTATGTCAGTAACAGGAAGGACGGATTCTGCCTCAGTGGCAGCATTCTCGCCAAGTCGAAGTTCTATGGTACAAACACACAGTTCACTCACGTTGAATGACTGATGACGTTAATGTCATTCCTTTGCTGCTTTAGCCTCGTTTCTGTTGCTGCCCTCTGGCTCCTCCTGACCATCTGCACTGTTCCACTGTTTTAGGAAACTCCCTGTCAGCTATATTGGACGGGGAGGCTCGGCTCACTTTTCTCAACCGAGGGGAAGACTATGTGATGAACATGCCCTACGCACACTGTAAAGGTCAGAGTGAATCCGGGTCTAGCAAAACCTGCCAAATTAACATGGCTTTCTAAGATGTAGGCCTGCCTAGAATAAAAGTTATTTTTCTTTATTGTTTTTAATTTTTTCAATCTGGTAGGCATCCTGTATGGAACTATGACCCTGGAGCTGGGCGGTCAGATCACCATTGCATGTGAGAAAACGAGCTACAGTGCTCAGCTGGAGTTCAAACTGAAGGTATGGCTGCATTTTCTAGCTCTAAAGGAACTTAGTAAAGAGGTGTAAACAATGTTAGTGAGTAGGAGAACATCGTTAGTGTGAAAACAGTGAGAACTTAAACATTCTGTAACAACTCTAAAACCAAAGACTCACTGGATTTTTCTGAACGTCTCACTCCCCCACACCATCAACATTTCTCCGCCATCCCACTCCTTCACCCTGCCTGGAAAACACCCCCCTCCCATCCAACCACGCCATCAACATCTGCCAATCATGAACTAGCGACAGGTACATCTAAGAGAAAGCAAACGGAATGTTTGCAGATGAAACACCGGCTACGATGCTTACGATGTTTTTGTCCTAATTGAGCTGAAATTGTTTTAAAAATACACCTCATAGACAAAAGTATTGGGACACACCTCCGAATCATTGAATTCAGGTTTTACAAACATTTGTGAAAGGATGGGTTATAGCCTATTACTTTAGAATGGGATACCGTTAAAGGTGTAGGTGGTCGAGTGCTTTTGCCCATGTAGTGCAATTCTAATGGTAAATAAATCTGGTTGTTATGTAAATTCTGCCATCTAGTGGCGTGTCCCTAAAGTGCATCTAAATTGAGACCCGAGTGTTTCATGTACCTGCTGGTACCTCAAGCGTGTGTAACTAACTCAGTGTCGATGTCACTGTCTTCTTTTGCTATAATTTGTTCTTCAGTTAAAACGGTAGCATCAGTCAAATCTCTAGCTTTTACTCCAAGAATCCTTTACTTCAAAAAACAAAATGAGTCGCAGGATCCTTGGTCCTCACAGTAACTGCAGCAAGTGTATTGCTTTTTTTCCTTTCCTGTGTCCTCTCCTCTTTCCTTGTCCCTTCCTCCCTCTCTGCCTCTGGTTCCTGCTCTCCCCTCCCCTCTCCTCTTTCCTACAGCCATTCCTGGGCAGCAGTGACTGCGTCAATCAAATCTCTGGAAAGATCAAGCTGGGGAAGGAGGTGTTGGCTACACTAGAAGGACACTGGGTAAGACACATTCTCTATGCTTCAGTATAAGCAGAAATACACGGTGTCTAAGCTTCTGTTTTAGGAGATTAAATGGACTGGTGTATATCACGCTTTTTTACACTAACTGAGCACTCAAAGCACATTTTACTGAAAGCCTCATTCACCCATTCACACACACATTCTATGGCTTTAAGCACATTTTTAACTATCACACATTCACACTGTGATAGATGCATCAGGAACAATTCAGGGCAATTTGGGGTTCAGTGTCTTGCCCAAGGACACTTTGGCATGTAGACTGGAGAAATCAGGGATCGGACCGCCAATCTTCCAGCTGGTAGATGACGCGCTCTACCTCCTGAGCCACAGCCGCCCCAAAGTGACTTGACCAGATTTGTCAGGTCAAGTCACTTTTATGTATAAAGCACATCAAAAAAAAAACAACAAAGGCTGAACAAGATTGAACAAGAGCAGAATTACAAGAATAAAAGCAAACTTAATAGGTTTTAAAACACAGGGATAAGAAAAGAAAACACAGCAACAGACCCATAGCAGTGAACAATCTGGAACTATTCTGAAAATGCCACAGTAAAGAGATGCGTTTTGTGAAGAGATTTAAAGTTTTCCAGTGTAGGAGCAGCCCTGATGTGAGAAGGGAGGTCTTTCCAGTGTTTGGAGGTGACGACTGCAAAGGAACCACACCCTGTGGTCTTCAGCCTGAGTTTTGGGACCACCAAGAGTCTCTGATCAGAGGACCTCAGTGACCTTTGAGGAGGATAGGGACATAAAAGGTCTGATCAATCCGGTGGAACTAACCAATGTAATGATTTAAAAATAAGTAATAAAGTCTTAAAATTGATCCTTAGCCGGACAGGAAGCTAGCGTAAAGAAGTGGGATCGGGGTGATTGGCAGGTTGTCTCAGTCACACAGCTGGGTTTTGGACCTGTTGAAGGAAGTTTGATTCACGCTGCTGTAAAGTGAATTACAGTAGTCTAACCGGGAAAAAGTGAAAACCTCAAAATCATTAAACGACAGAAAACATTTAATCTTAGCTAAGGTGCTTAAGTTAAGAAAATCTATTTTTGACTACCGATTTAATTTGAGAATCAGAATTTTAAAGAGGTGTCAAAAATTACCTCCCCCTCAAGTTCCTGACAGATGATTACAGGTTTGGGTAAAGGTCAGAAGGCCTTACGAATAACACTTCCATCTTGTCTTCATTAAGTTTCAAAAACTTATGAGACACCCAGGCCTTGATGGATTATATGAAACTAGTGGTACCTTTGTACCTACAGAAGAAACACCTGTTTAATCACATCTTTATAGTTTGTATTTTTCACTACTACAAGGCAAGTTTTTATGTTGTTTTTACTTTCCCCTCACAGGACAGTGAGATCTTCATTAATGACAAGAAGACTGGGACAGTAGACACTTTCTGGAACCCCACGCCGGAGCTGAGGCAGAGCCGGCTGACGCGCTGCACCGTCCCACTAGACGAGCAGGGCGAGTTTGAGTCAGAAAGGTGCACTTTGATTCACTGTTATCAGAATATTAGCTGATTCTGAAAAGTGTAAATTATCTTAAAGTGCTCTTGTGAAAAGGCTTGCTGTGCACCTGCAGGCCGCCTTGCAACCCGCCAGCTCCTTCTGTCTTGCGGCGGTTCTGTTGTCATTGATACTTGCTGTGTCCTGTGTTTGGGCCTCGCTGCTGAAATTCTTTTGTGAATGCCCCTTTTTGCTTCTCTATCTGTCAGGCTGTGGCAGCATGTGACGCGGGCCATCAACAGCAAGGACCAGACCGAGGCCACCAATGAGAAGTTCATACTGGAGGAGGCTCAGAGGAAGTCGGCCCGCGAGCGGAAAGCCAAATGCGAGGAGTGGATCCCTGCCCTGTTCGAGCAGGACCCCGTCACTGGAGAGTGGCATTACAGATATGCCGAGTGAGTGACGCCTCTGTGGTTTGAAATCACATCAGCTGCATGTTCAGGAATTACACAACGCTTGGCTGTGTCACTGTAAATAAAAAGGGAATCCATGCCTCTGTACTGCAGCATCCTGACAGAGTTGGAGAAACTTCCTCCACTAAGAAAACATTTTTCTTTTAATCGCCACAAATGACAGAAAACTGTTGAGCTTTGATGAGTTTGGCTGCAGCTGCCTTCACTGGAATCATAGAATTTGCGTGGCTTGGTCTTCGGCTGATTGGATTGTCCAGTATAGTAGGGCACCATCTAGTGGTAATTCCCTATAATTGCAGAGGTGATGTCCAGTCTGCTGTTATAACAGGAGTTCCACCAAAGGAAGAAGAGTGTGAGCAATGTGTGAAAGATGCCATTATCATGTGCATTCTTATCTGATAAAATGGCCATACACTCACCAGGCACTTTATTAGGTACATGTTGCAAATACTGGGTTGGACCCCGTTTTGCCTTCAGACCAGGCAGCATTTTTCCAGTCTTCTGTTGTCTAATTTAGTTGAACCTGTGCCAAATTTAGCCTCAATTTCCTGTTCTTAGCTGACAGGAGTGGCACCCAGCGTGGTCTTCTGCTGCTGTAGCCCATTTGCTTTGAGGTTTGACATGTGGTGCTTTCTGCATATTTTGGTGGTTATTGTTGCCTTCCTGTCAGCTCGAAGCAGCCCGGCCATCCTCCTCCGTCGTCTGGCATCAACGAGGCATTTTCGCCCAGAGAACTGCAGCTCATTGGTTATTTTCTGTTTTTCAGACCGTTCTCTGTGAATCCCAGACATGGTTGTGTGGGGAAAATCCCAGTAGATCAACAGTGTGTAAAATACTCAAACATGTGGCAACAACAACCACACCACATTCAGAGTCACTTAAATCATCTCTCTTCTCTATTCTGATGCTCAGGTGTACCTAATAAAATGTCAGTTATCTCGTTTCAGTCTTCTTTTTCATTCTTGTCTTGTGTGCCATTTCCTCTGTTTCCTCTTTTCTGTTCTTTCACACACACACAGACACACACTTGACTCATGTTTCTCTCCCTCTGTGTGTCTCAGCACAAGGCCTTGGGATCCTCTCAATGATCTGATCCAGTTTGAGAAAGACGGCTGTATCCAGACCAAGGTCCGACACCGCACCCCTATGGTACGTTCTGGCAGTCTTATTAGTCTGAGTAACCAGGGGCCGCGGAGGGACAATTGCAAGTGCCAGGTATGTCGTCCCAAACGAAAACCGCCGTAAAAACAAAGCATCTCGCCGCCTCAGCCATCTTCCATCCATGTTCCGTGCATCACCAGCATCCTTCACACCATTCTCATTGTCGCTTCTTCTCTCTGTGTCGTCACTGCTGCGCTGCCACCACCACCGTCATCACTTCTGCTCCTGTTTTTTTTTTTTTTCTCACCCCGCTTCTATTTTTTTCACCTTTCCTGCTGTTCTCTGTGGGAGTGAAGGTCTTGTCTTGCATGCTGTAGTAAGTGGATGACAAGACCTTCTTCCTTTTCTTGTTCGAGAGAGAGGAAAAGGATTGTTCAGCATGAAGGTGGGCATGAGCCACATCAGCAATATTTGAAAAGACTGTCTGGCTGCAGGCTCTTCCACGCATCCGCAAAACTTTTGCGCATGAACCCATCGTTGTTGGATTTCCGTGTCCTTCAGCTCATTGTTCAGGTTTCTCAGGCTTGTTTCAGCAGGCAGTTATTGCTCCTGATAAATCCACAGTACGCTACCAGCCCAGCGCCAAGTAAAACGCACTAAACGATAGAAACCCAATGTTGAACTTAGTGGAATAATTAGCAGCTATTTCTTTTAGCATGTGGAGGAGACCAAAACAGAGATAAAAGGAGGGGAGGGAAAAGGTGCATTTATAACAAAAACAGTGTAAAACTCCAAAAGAGGGAACAGCTTCATCATCATTATAACTCTGTTCTCAACTCCATTCTGTTTTTCTATGCCATGTCGACTTACCTTTGCCAGTTATTTGTGTTGAGAGACTAAAGGTTGGTCTGTCTGCCCTCATTATATGCATGTGTATTCAAAGTAACCACCTGCCAGGAGCCAAAGCTGGTCTGAAGCTCCTTTGTGGATAAATCGGTCACCGTCTGTGCTTTCAGGCTTTGGTGTAGCTGTCGCCAAATGTTGGCCAGCAAGGTTGACGCTGTGTCCAGTTTAGGATCAATCCACCTTTTAGAGGAGAAGAAGAAGAAGAAGAAGAAGACGATATCCTTAGTAATTCCCAGATGGGGAAATTTCAAATCACCAACACACTCTTGTTTTTATATGCAACCAGTGAACATGCAGTAGTGAGAGCTTAGTGAACAAGGCTGCCCATTACAGGCGACCTAGAGCAATGTAGGGGGTTCAGTGCCTTGCTCTAGGGCACCTCGGCAATGTTCAGAGGGTAAGCCGACATCTCTCCGGCCTCTAGTCCACCTCTACACGTATGGGTCCAGGTTGAGATTTTGAATGGCCCCGGGTCCAGGTCCAGGCGGGTCTTGAACAGGCGGGCCTTAGCAACCCTCTGGTTCTCAAACAAGTCCTCTGACGTGCTGAGCCACTGCCGCCCCCTCCTCAGGCAAACTTTGAAATGTTTTTCTGCTGAAAGCCTGTTTTACCTGACAAGATCTCATGACCTTGAAAACGCAGAGTCAGAGTTTAACGCCTTTAAACTAAAATGCGAGTTGAGGCGGGTTCGTTAGTTTGGGATGTTGAGCACACATTTTTGCTGAGCGTTTTAAACTCACTCACCAATGTAACAGCATGTTTTGCTCGTCCGCCATCATTGCATTAACACCGACTAGCATGTCCGTGTCTGTGTGTGTTGGGAGGCGGGTGGGGGATGGGGCAGGTTTGCATTACAGGAACTGTTTTTATTGTGTTGTTTTTAGTCTCTGTTTTGTTTTTTTTTTCCTCTGTTTTGGATTTCTCGGTCTTGGATGCCAAGAATGCGCCCTTACAGCTTGCATACTTATGTGCATATTCACGTATGTGCCAATAGGTAACGGTGCCAAAGAGGAAACACAAGAGCGACAAGCCCAAGAGCCCAGAGAGCGGCTGCTCCTCGCCTGAACTCGACCGCCAAGACTCCTCCGGCAGCGAACGTGAGCCGCACACATTTACGCTCGTGTCTAAATACACACACAGAGGCTGAACTTGACAAAACATAAAGCCATTTCTTTCCACGAACCTATAATTTTTTAAACACCATCATGAAAACAGCATAGAGGGTATCTGTAGCCTAGATCGCTATAAAACTTGACTATCAGACCAGATTCAGTCCAGTTTGAGCCCAGTTGCTACTCCTCTTACGCTATTGGTCAGATTTTAGTGAAAATGCACGCAGTGATCACCTGATGGGTCGTTACCTAAATTTTGTTCAAGGTCACATTTTTGGTTTCAGGAGGACTTTTCCATTTTTCACACTCGTATTGGTCTGGATTGTAATGTTCAGAAAATGAGTGTGTGTGTGTGGCCCCTGCCAGCTATACATCAGTGCCATCATTGGGCTTATTTATGGCCTATACTGGGCTTTGGAGGGCCTACTTGAAGCCCCCTTTCCCCTTCGTTTAAGCAAGCTTTCTTCTGATTGGCTGCCTCTCATAAACAAGTCTAAACAACAGGTGGGTGGGGTTTCTGTGCCCACAGTTCAAACACTATGTGATCCCAAAAAGAATTAGGACCGAAGAGGGAATTGCAGATGTCCTCAAAAGTTTACAAGCGTTATGACTTTAAAACAGTGGCTTGCAACAGTAGTCATCCCCCCCTCCCAATTATTTTTGCATTACAACCTGCAGTTTGCCCAATTTGGTGAAGTGGAATACATTTTTTAAAAATCTATTAAATAAAAAACTGAAAAGTGGTGTGTGCATATATATTAACGTTTTGGCTATGAAGCCCAGAAATTAAGTCGTTTGCTACCATTTACCTTCAGAAGTTTCTCATATATATATATATATATATATATATATATATATATATATACACCTGTTCTGAAACGGCCCAGAGTCTTCAATATCACTAACCAACCATGAAGACCAAGGAGCTCTCCAAACAGCTCAGGTTCACAAGTTGCAGAGAAGGACAATTCAGGGTTGGATTATAAAAAAACATCAAAAACTGAAAATCCCACAGAGTATCATTAAATCCATCATCACAAAGTGGAAAGAATATGGCACCACAACAAACCTGCCTAGAGAGGGCCGTCCACCAAAGCTCATAGAGCGGGCAAGGAGGGCATTAATCACAGAGGTCACAAAGAGACCAAAGGTCACCCTGAAGGAGCTGGAAAGCTCCACAGCAGACACTGCTGTATCTGTCCATAGGACCACTATAAGCTGTACGCTCCACACAGCTGGGCTTTATGGAAGAGTGGTTAGAAGAAAAAAAAAACGTTTAGAGTTTTCCAAAATGCATGTGGGAGACAGCCCAAATATAAGGAAGGTCCTCTGGTCAGATGAGACTAAAATTGAACTTTTTGACCATCAAGGAAAACACTATATGTGGCACCAACCCAACACCTCTCACCGTCCCACAGTGAAGCATGGTGGAGGCAGCATCATGCTGTGGGAATGTTTTTCATGGGCAGGGACTGGGAAACTGGTCTGAATTGAAGGAACGATGGATGGTGCTAAATACAGGGAAATTTCAGTCTTGCAGGGATTTGGGACCGGGACGAAGGTTCACCTTCCAGCAGGACAATGACCCTAAACATACTGCTAAAGCAACACTGGAGTGGTTTAAGGGAAAACATATTAATTTGTTGGAATGGCCTAGTCAAAGCCCAGAGCTCAATCCAACCGAGAATCTGTGGCCTTACTTAGAGATTGCTGTTCACCAGCAGAACCCATCCAACCTGAAGCGGCTGGAGCAGGTTAGCTTTGAAGACTGGACAACAATCCCAGTGGCTAGATGTGTCAAACTCATAGAGACATGTAAAAAAAAAAGTATGTAAAATTTAAAAAAATTCAATTAAATTGCAGATCGTAACACAAAAAAATAAGAAAAACACCAAGAAGGGTGAATACTTGTGTAAGCCAGTGTACGTAGCTTGATCTGAACAGTGTAGAAAACCCGTTTGTTGTACTTTGTCGCAGGACACAAAAGCAAGCATAACAACCGGCTGAGGAAAAAAGGAGCAGACCTCAGTGAACTTCAAAGTGCCATTGAATCCATAAAGCAGACGCAGGAGGACATTAACAGGTGACAAGAGTATTAGTCACACCATACGACAAGTGTGATATGATGCCAACCCTTTTAGCACTCACACATCCTTGTCTGTGCATTTGCAGGAGCATCAGCGTGCTGCGGAGTCGTGCCGCAAGTCGGGTGGAGGGCAGCTCCTTCCTCCAGCAGCGCGACTACGTCGTCATCATTTTCCTCATCCTCCTTCAGGTCCTGATCAACTACATCTTCAAGTAGCAGCCATAACCCTCAGAGAGAGCGACGTCCTCGCGCACACGCACCCACACACACACACACACACACACACACACACTCTGAACAGTACGGGAGGACTTCGACTTGTAACCTCTCACGATACAGTGACGTGTCCAGAAAAGTGGAATCTTCAACACGAGGAGAGACTTTTTAAAAACTGTTATTTATTTGCAGCCAGTCTATCCCAAAAATCTGGAGAGATCCACGGATTTCAAAGTGGAGAGGAGCAACGGAAAGGAGAAGCTGTTGCAGTTGCAAAAGTCGTGACTGCCACTGCGAGGCTCATTGGTTTGCCTTGATGTACGAGGCGACGACAGCAGCCGTTTTTTTAGCTGTTGTTTGTTTTTCAGTTTTTATTTCTTGTGTTGTTGTTTTTTTTTTTTTCTCTCTAATGGAGTGAACCTACTCTGTTGATTCACATTTCACCTCAAGTTACAGGGAGTCTTTTACCACAGATTCAGAGGACCACACTTCAGATTGTATCACAGAGATAAAATATATCTTTGATTTTTGTTTCTCTTAATTCTTTTGTTTCTTCGCTCGGCGTGTCTTTAGGGGATGGACGTCTAAACTAGTGATAAGGGAGAGGGGAACAAACACAAGTGGTCCAATCTATGTGACTTTTATTTTTTTATTCTATCGGCTGGGGGGATTCCACGGGATGTGGAAGCGGCCGAGAAAGACAAAAAACGACATTGTGAGAAGGAATTAAAGCTATAGTATTTTCTGTTGTATAGTAAAACTCCCACCTTTTCCATACAAAGTCAGTGTTTTAAAAAATAGTCAGATGTTTGACACAATGTCATTGTATACTGTAGGTAGCATGTACAGACAGGAGCGTGGTTAGGACATTAGCCCTGTGTACAGCATTTTATTTTAAGGCACAAACGCACTGGAAATGTCTGATGTCTGTGTGGTTTATACAGTTTTTATCAGTTCTTATCAACAGAAGGCCAGAAAAAACAAAGCTTTTTTTGTCCGTTTCAGTGATCACTGCCCTTAGGTTTCAGGTAAAAGCAGATAATAGGTCGGATTTCGCAAGGAGAAACAAACGTCCGTCCTTTTTCTGCTGCTGGCCCAGATCACAGGGGCAGCAGTCTAAGCAGAGGTGCCCAGATCTCCCTCTTTCTGGCCACCTCCTCCAGCTCTTTCAGGAGGTGTTGCCAAGCCAGCTGATAGATGTAATCTCTCCTGGGTCTACCTTAGGGCCTCCTCCTGGTAGGACATGCCCAAAACACCTCACCGAGCGCCTGGTGAGATATCCAAACCAACTTGACCGGATCCTTTCAGTGTGGTAGAGTTGTAGCTATGCTCTGAGCCGCTCCCACAAGACTAAACTCCTCATGCCATCAGCCTGAGCCCTGACGCCCGTCAGAGGAAGCTCTTTTCCGCCGCTTGTTTCTCTGATCTTGTTCTTATGGTCACTACCCAGAACTCGTGACCATAGGTGAAGGTAGAAATATAGAACGACCCCATAAATTGACAGCTTTGCTTTTATGCTCAGCTCTCTGCTCACCACATCAGACCTGCACGGCGTCCGCATCACTGCAGACGCTGCTCCAGTCCATCTGTTAATCCCCCACCCCGCTCTTCCCTCTCTCATAACCGAGATGCTCGACCTCCTTCACTCGGGTCACCAACTGATTTCCAACCCGGAGCGGATACATCACCGTTTCCCAGCTGTGAACCATGGCCTCAGATTTGGAGGTGCTAATTGTCATCCCTGCCGGTTCACACTCGGCTGCAAGCTGGAGGTGTGAGGCCAACGGAACCACAGCATCTGTGAAGGGCAGAGGAGAGATCCTGAGGCCACCGAACCGACACCAGGCAGGTTCTGACCACTGAACGTGAGGCAGCCTCTCTTCTGAGGTCTGATTGTAGCAGATAACTTTGCTTCCCGCTTAAAATTAAATGATAGCAGCCGCTTGGCATTAAGACTGAAATCAGCGGGGAAAAGACCCGGCATGGGCAACGAAACCTGACTACAAATGCTCACCAATTAACCCGTTACATTTTATGAC
>VUQH01046044.1:11371-21799 GCA_015106775.1 Etroplus canarensis
GGGGGGGGTTGTGTGATGTGGATAATGTCACTGTGAAATGGCCATAAAACCAGGGCCGACCTCAAGTTTCCTCACATGGGTCAGAATTAGTCCAGCGCGTAATCTGTGAGCTCTGAAGGTTGGTGGTAGGTGGACTTTGTGTGTGCTAAATTAACAGCAATGTAGAAATATAGAGAAGATGTTACATTAGTACAGACCGAGTGAGTCTAAGGGTCTCCATATGTAAATGCAGACTCCCGACAGAACACAGCTGCCTTCATGACAAAACCAAATTCAGAACACCAGTCAGCTCTTCCAGTGCTTTTGAGCCTCAAATGTTAACCAGGATAACTATCTTAGACTCTTTAGTAAGTTACTAGTGAGAGGAGGACGTAGACTCCTAGACTTTTTCTAACTGTCTCCATAGTAAACCATTCCAAACGTACGCAAGTACCAGCCAAACTCAGTGTGTAGAGTAGGAGTCGATCCCGTTCACTGTGTAAATATCCAATGGCGTTTCAACACCAAGGTTCGCAATACAGACACAGACCGTTGCTTTTAACCCTGTGTGTGTCTGTCCGCTGCTCTGTAGATACACATTTGTGTGACGACCGTCCCGCACTCGCCCAGCTTTACAGCCACCTTCAGATCATAATAGCCTAAAAAGTTGCAGCCCTGAGCCCTGTGCTGCGAAGCAGGTTCAGCAGACCCAGGATACCCTTCCCTTATCCAGGTTCGCTTAATCTAGGGTAAGCGGTTATCAACTTGATAAGTCAACCCAGGTTTTATCAATATAGCTGCAGCGCGCTGACGTGAAAGGGGCGCCGCTGGAAGCTTGGATAAGGCTCCTGGCGGAAGAGCGGCTGATTTTACGAAAGAAGAAAGAAGAAACTATAAACAGAGACAGGCAGAAATGAACACAGCAGTACGAGTGTCTGCAGCAGTGGTTTACTAACTAATGTGTGTGAATGTGTGAGCGGTTTGAGCTTTGGAGAAGATCTCCGGCCTACTTGAAACCAGTAAGGAAAGTCGGCAAAAACGCTGACTGTGCAAGTTAGTCTCGCAGCTCTGTCTTTAAACCACAGGAGAATCGGACAGATTACAGTCCTTGCTCCACCAGCGAACCGCCTTTGTAGTACCAGACACCCGGAGTTAACCCTGAAGTAACCCGGGTAACCTGCTTCATAGTAGAGGGCTCTGTAGGGCCGTGGTTGTGTCTGCGTTTAGCGTTGGTACACTAAAAACAAACTCCACTCCCAGCGATGTAGGCAGCGCTTTTAAGTTAATTTAGATGTTTTGAACCGAGGATAAAGGCAGCGTATTATAACCCCGACCTGACCTTTTCGGCAAACAGCGTATCAGGTGCTAGGAAGTAAAAGAAGCTTTAGGCCATTCAGAAAAAATCCGAACCGCTTGTGGTTTGCGTAACTCTTCGCCTGTCATGATGCTAGCCTTGTCGACGTTTACATATTCGATTGCCTCCGCCATCAGCAGACTGTTAAGCGATGAAAACGTTGCCCACACGTGTGAAGAAGGAACGGTAGCATTGGCGAGAGCCAGCTATTGCCCCCATGAGTTACCCGGCTGGCCCGTGTGTTTATCTGTGTTTTTTGTGCGTCTTCATTGCCTCAATCGCTCATCTTAAATCAAGAATCTAGATGTGAGAATGTGGAGAAATAAGTATATACCAGTGCCTTTTAGAGTCAGACTGTGGAGGGGGTATATGTAGGGGTAGGTAGCGGAGGTGAAAGAGGATCAGCAGTGATGTCGGGGTGTGTGTGGAGCGCACAGACACAGCCAGAGTTCAAGTCGGATTCAAGGGGACCTATTATGCTTAAAAAAAACTCTGTTTATCTCTCACTGGGCCTTTAATCAGTTCCTCGGTTTATCCTCTATGTGATGCTTGATTTATGGTACTGCGGTTTTGTAGAGCCAGTGCAGTCCTCCTAAAAAATAAACAACCATGTGTAGGTCGACTGCCGACTGATTGAAAAGTAGGCGGGGACAACGTAAAATGAGAATTATTTGGTACTTAGTTTTGCATTGTCATTTTGAATCAAAAGACTTTTAATTTTTTTATTGCTTTTATTACCAAGAAACTTGAACAATTGTGAAGCGGCAGGGAAAAAAAAAAAAAATCTGACGTCTTTAGGCCGACGCTGAAACAGAGTAAAGCTTTGAGACCCGCCTGTGTCACACATGAAACCTGTCGAAAAAGCAAAAAAAAAAAAAAAAATCTCTTACACAGTCCAACCTGCGGGCTCACAAGGACGGTGTTTTGTTGTTGTTTTTTTTATAAACATACTATTTGAAAGCTTGGCCATGTTTAATATGAGCAGCCGTGACAGTAACCGAATATAAACGACCAAAACATGAGGAAAAGCCTAATAGGTCCCGTTTAAGGTGATGTAATGATGAACTGAATGACGCCGTCAGGTGGAGCTACGACTGTTTTTGTTTGAGTGCCATACGAAGCCTTAGAAATGAGTTCCACAGGTCGCCACCCCCACCTGGCTCCTGCCTCCCCTCCTTAAGCATCGCCATAGTAACGCACCCGGATGCTGATTCCTGCCACAGGAGAGAGAGAGAGGGGGAGTGAGGTCGCCCTCGCCTCTCTCGCTCTCTGAAGCACCAAATTCAGAGGGAATAAACATTTCTGCTGTCAGTTGTTGTCAGTGTGTCTGTAAAATATTGTTTTATTTATTCCTCTTTTATATGTGGGTTTATGTTTACTCATTTTTTTTCCTGCTCGTAGCTTTAGGTTACTGTTCTTCCTTGATTGATGTTTGTTTGGGGGTTTTTTTAGAGCTGATTTGAAATTCACAAACAGTCAGTTTTATTTTACCGCTCGGTACATCAAAAAGCCTCAACTTGTGCACACTATCCCGCTCTGTTCCTGCCCCTGAACACACACACACACACACACACTCTCTTTTTCATATCCGACTACCTGAATATATTTACTGTGTCTCCATGGCAACTATAACTTCTTGGAAGTTTATGTTCACATGTAACATAACACAAAATAAAAACAAATGACGTACGGCCTTTTGTCTGTTTGCTATTAAGACAGGCATTACTGTCCAAAACAGGGCATAGGGAAAACGAACACTCCCCTATTTAAAAACAGGTCTTACTGCTGTAATGAAATAAGCCCACGATAAATCATTTCAAAAAATTTTTTGACACATAACCTAAGAAACAAGTCTGTCAGAGGGAAAATATAAAAAATTAAAAAAAAGCCCTAAAACTAATACTTTGTTGAAGCACATTTTGCTTTAATTACAGCATTCAGTCTTTTTGGGTACACACCTGCCACCAGTAAGAGTGACTTTCATTAACCCCAAATAAACTTCAGCTGCCCTCGTAGGATTTTCCTGACAGTTATTCATTTGGATCCTACCAAGAAGTGAACGTCCCTCCGAAGTTGATGAAAAGATGAGATGAAAACTGGTCAGGGAGGCTGCCAGGAGGCCTGGGGCATCACTGAAGGAGCTGCCGCAATTTCTGTACTGTCTGTTGTTCACAAGTCTGGACTATGAAGTAGAGTTGCAAAGCAGAAGCCGTTTACTACAAATAAAAGCATCCTGACCTGACTAAATCTAGCAAAAAAAAACCCCAGCATTAATAAGGTCTCTCAAAAGCATTTAGGGAAAAAGTGTTATAGTCTGATGAAACCACAGCTGAACTTTTTGGCCACACTTCCAAAAGATGTGTTTGGTGCAAAAACAGCACTGCACATGTCCAGAGAAACACCATGCCCATAGTGAAGCATGGTGGCGGCAGCATCATGCTTTGTGGTTATTTTTCTTCAACTGGAACTGGGACTTCAGTAAAGATGGAGGGGCTCATGAATAGTTCCTAATATCAGTCAGTTTTGGTCCGAAACCTTCAGATGTCTGCTAGAAAGCTGAAGATGAATTTCACCTTTTAGCATAACAGTGACCCCGAGCTTATATCCAAATCAACAAAAGAATGGAGGTTTTGGAATGGCCCAACCAGAGCCCAGACCTAAATCTAACTGAAAATCTGTGGGGTGACCTGAAGAGGGCCGCGCACAAGAGATGGAGCGCTTCCGCAAGGAGGAGTGGGCAAATATTGGCAAGTCAAGACGTACCATGCTGATAGACTCCTGCCCAAAAAGACGGAATGCTGTGATTAAAGCAAAAGATACTTAAACGAAGTATCAGTTTTAGGGTGTGCACACTCAAGCAACCAGCTTAATGCACATTGTTTATATTTTCTCCACTAACATTTGTTTTTTGGTTTTTTTTTAGTTGAATTGTACAGGTTATCGTCACATTAAAGGTGGAAAAGGTTTGAAATGATGTATCGTGGTCTCAGAAAAACCTGGTATTTCAACAGAACACACACATCCACTGTATGTGTTCATCCTAAATATAATGAGTTCATATTAGGGGGAGCGTGGCTGTCCAAAAAAAAACCCCCAAAACTTAATTTTATGGGTATTTTGTTGCTGCAGAAGGCGCCAAAGTGAGGTTGTGGTCAAAGCAAACACATATAGAAATATGCAACCCTGAGAATAAGACTGGAGAAAATAATTTAAAATAACATCGGCAAAGGAAAGAGGGGGAGGGGGATCAGTTAAGAGAGAACGCTTTAGATCAACCAAGAAAAATGGTTTATATGTAAATTAGATTCAGGTTTATTCAGCATTTTTTGCATAGTCATGGCTGTGACAACCTGTTTCACTCCGATAAGCTGTGCACGCTAACAGGAGCAGCCTGATGAATTTTTCAAGGCTCAAAACAACCAGTCAATATCATTTCATCGTTTGTGCAGCAGTGGTAGTCAGAGCAAAAAACTGGCATACCATGAATAATAACTGGAAGAACATTTCATTACAGAGTGTGCGCAATTATTAGACAAGTTGCATTTTTGAGGATTAGTTTTATTATTTAACAACAACAGCGATCTTGGTCAATCCAAAATGATGATAAACCTCAAACCTGAATATTTAAGGAAGTGAAAGTGAGGTTTTGGCTTTTGTACGAGAATATCTGTGTGCGCACAATTATTAGGCAACTGAAAGAAAAACTAAAATATTCCATCTCACTTATTTTCATCTGTTAAAGTCAGAATGATAAACAAATCAAACTTTACAAATAAACATTTCTGACATTTCAAAAAATAAATCAGTGTGTACTAAGACAATGCTGCAATCTTCTGAGGAGTGGATGACCCAGCAAATTCACCCCAAGGTCAGACCGTGCAGTGCTCAGGGCAGCTGCACAAAAGCTACATCTCGGACTCTACACGCCTCAATTAGCATAAAGTTAAAGTTCGTGACAGATCAGTTAGAAAAAGACGGAACAAGTACGGCTTGTTTGGAAGGAGAAAGCCTCTCTAAAAAGAACACAGCAGCAGGGCTTAAGGTTTGCAAAGCTGCATCTGAACAAACTGCAAGACTTCTAGAACAACATTCTTTCCACAGATGAGACCCGAAGCGGAGATGTTTGACCACAATGCACAACACCACATTTGGCAAAAAAAACCGAAAACAGCATATCAGCGCAAACACCAACTGTCAAGCATGGTGGTGGAGAGGTGATGATTTGGGCTTGTTTTGCAGTCACAGGACCTGGACACCTTGCAGTCGTTGGGTTGATCATGAACCCCTCTGTAAACCAAAATATTTTTAGAGTCAAACGTGAAGCCGTCTGTCTGACAGGTAAGACTTGGCCAAAATTGGGTCATGCAACAGCAGAATGATCCCAAGCGCACAATTCAAAGTGTTGCAATGGCCTGGTCAAAGTCCAGACCTCAACCCTAATGAAATGCTTAAGATAGCTGTGCATAACTGGCCGAATGAATGGCAGCAACGCTCAGTGAACTGAAGCGACATTGAGAAGAACGGTGGGCCTAATCCCTTCACAATTACATGAGAGACTTATAAAGTTATTGCTGCTAAAGGTGGTTCTATAAGCCACTGAATCATGGGGTGTACTTAATTTTTCCACATATCTCCTTAGAGTCCAGTGAAAACTTTCTTTTCACATGGCTGCATTTCAAAAAGTGATCACTGGAAGGATTTTTCATGGTTTTAAACCCTTCAGTTTGGTGTAAAGCAGCAGATTTTCCATTAGAGGGCAGTATAGAGCCTCCTTCCAGCTGGTTGCTTTCCCTGAATGACAAACACATCCAGCTGTGCCCCCTACAACAGGCTCACTACATTTTCTGATAAGCTTACGTGTCCTTGGCAGGGTGGAGGTTAAGGGAGGGTTCACCTCCAGGGATCGTTTCATCAGCAACTGTGTTTTTGCCCTGAAGCAAGGCATCCGCACTAAGGTGTGAACTGATGCAAGAGGTGTCTCATCTCAGCACAAAGAACACACGTCATGGTTTTAATAAATACCATTTTTGAACACTGTTGCACATGTACACCACCAATGTGTGCTTACGACTCAGCGAGGAAACAAAAGTGTTTGTAGTTTTGTGTTAGATTGCAGCTGATTATTTTACTTTGTTATGCCTCCTCCTGTCATCTCCTCTGTCACTTCCTCAGCCAAGGACGCTGGCGAGGGTTGAGGGAGCAGAGCTGTCCTTCCTGTCCCTCTCAGATAACAGTGAAACATTTGATATCAATCCCCACTTTGTACCTGTCCTGCTTTGCTCCAATGCTTTGCATCAACACCCTGATCTGTCTGTGGAGGAAAGTCAGAGCAAGGCAGGAAGCAATTAAGAAAGCTGGATTGAAAGAAGTTGGAAAGATAAGAGAAAAGATAAGCAGATGGGCCAGAAGGAGCAATGTGGGAAGAAAGCAAGATAGAAGCAGGGTAGGTGGATCCAAGAGGAATCTGAAGCTGGGAAAATGGTGGATAGAGGTCTTAGATTCCCCCACATCCAAGTGTTTTTGTTTGGCTGTTCACCCAATGATAGACAAACTTACAACTAAGCAGTCTTATCAGTGCACCACAGAATGAAATGTACCTTCAGTTTGCATTCTCCCCAAGGGGAGCCATTAGGTGATCACTGCATGCAGGTTTGATTAAAATCAAGCCAATGCTGTGGGAGGAGTAGTGATTCTTGTGAAAATGAAAAAGTGCCTGTGAAATGACAAATGTCATCTTGATGTCAAGCATGGGCTGGGTGAAGACCCATTTGGTTATCACTGTGTGCAAGTTTTACTAAAAAGCTCACCTATAATCTGGGAGGAATAGAGATTCTTGTGAAAATTAAAAATGCCTGAAAATGACAAATGTGACGTAGCACAGTTTGGAAACACGGGTCTTTACCGAAGGAGGTCACATCTGTCCTTATAGGAGGACTTTTCCATTTTCACAAGAATCGCTACTCCTAAGAGTAGTGGTTCCTCCTAGAGATTTTAGTGGAACTTGCACACTGTGATCCCCTAATGGGTCTTCACCCAGATTGATGCTCAGGGTCACAAGTGTTTCATGGGCACTCTTCCTTCTACAAGAATCACTACTCCTGTGAGTATTGTTCTGAAATGTAATGTTCATAAAATGAGTGCTTGACTGTGCCCCTTTGCCACCGACACATAAATGCCATCACTTGTATTATTTGTGGTATTATAATGTCTTAAGCCCAGGCTGGTGAAGATCTGGGGTCGTTGTCCTGGATATGACCGGCAGGGAGTTGCCTCAGCTCCTCAGTGGATTTTAATTCTCATTTGTTTGTGTAATACAGCCAACCAACGACAAGAAAACGCACCACTTTCTTTTCGTACTACATAAATTACAATAACCCAACTTAATATTGAAATACTGTATACCGACAGCCTCAAGGAATAAACAAGCAGGTATATTTCAATCATTTATTTATTTGAATATAAACAGATGTAACATATAACAATCTTCTATGGAAAAAGTAAGTACACATACTTGACATCAGAAACTAGTAGTGCCCCCTTTACCAGAAATAACTTCCTGTCAGCAGTTTGCATAATTGTCCACTAGTCTCTACTGAACCCTTCTGACCTCTCTTTCATTTAAAATAGTGTTGTTACTGTATTTGTTAAAGGTAGACTTGCTGAGGCCCCGACGTTCCATGAGGGTGGTTTGGCGCAAGCTGGGCGCTTCGTATTGATACAGTATTTTAACCTTGGTGAAATGAAAACTCCTCCCTGCATAGTGTGCAAATTACTTTATGTCGGTTGATTGTTGCACCTTAGCTTTTTTTTGTGCTCAAACTTTCCATTGAGTATGATCCATCTTGATTGAGTTGGTTCTGCCGTCAGATAGCGTTGGTGCACCGATCATCATGTTCATTTAGTCATGCCGGAAATACTAAAACGTGCTATTCTCGTCATTTAGCACAGTAAATATATAAGGAAAGTTTAGAACTCCATCATAATAAATATTTAGTGTTACTGTGAAAGGAGTTAACAGGAAGTGTTTTTTTTAAAATCCAGGAAGTAATCCTGTTAGCGTTTTCGCTAACTGTGGTGATGTGAAAATGTATTGCTCATTTCGATAAGTAAAAAATGCTCAGTTGAATGACAGCTGTCGCGGTTATTAATCGAAGCTTCCACTACACAACAGAGTGGAATTGTGGGATTTTGAGTCACTGTGCAGGAGTTAAGAGTTAATAAAATGAATCATGCAAAGTGGCTTTACCTCATATATTTTGACAGAATACTTGTATCATGATGTTTACAGGTCCACTGGTCTGCTGTACATCAAATGACCAGCAGATGTCAGAACTCCTGAATGAGCTGTTAATTAAACGAGGCTTCGTGTAATCTGCCTTTTAGTGAAGCAATTGGCCGGAAAGATTCGACACATTCGCGCGGCGTCATCATACCATCACTAAAGGTAACCGAAACAGAAATCCAGGCTGCCAGACACAAAGAGCACACAGGGAAGCTTCACAGAGGATATACAGACGGCAAGACGGGACTATTCATACACACAGACTAACAATAAACAAGGAAAAGGAGGCAATGATCAGGGAATCAGGGAGACAGGAAGTAAAACCAGGAAGTCAACTGAGAATGCAGACATGAGACTGAACTCAACAGAAGGATAAGAGCAAAGGAGGGTGACACTGAGGAGACACAGAAGGAACTAATCAAGTCCAAATACAAAATAACTAAAACGTAGCAAGAACAGAAGTTCAAAGCATTACCTGATGAATCCCATAAACAATGCAAAGTACTAACTCCACTCAAACACCAAAACTCATGGACCATGACGGCCTCATCATCATCATATTATGTCCTGAAGTGTCTTCTTTTTGCATGTAAATATATTTTGAGCTGTATATTTTCTAAGAAAGAATTAGCAATGTTTTCAAAGAACAGGAGAGATAATCAGAGGGACTGAGTTTGCACCGCCGTCATCAAAACAAGGACTGAAAAATGGGTAGAGTTTCTCAGTGAAGCTGCAGCCAGTGAAGGAGTACATGAGTGTGGCGGCATCTACATCATAAAAGGACACCAGACCCTCTTCATAGTCCACAAACACTCCCACCTTCTGAGGCTGCATCTTCAGACTGAGACAGATTGCGGGACCAACAAGAGCCTTGTACTGATTTCCGTTCCTCAGCCGTAGAGTCCAGTAGCCGTTCTTGGGGAACGGCGGTTTCTTCTCTTGCCTGTTTATCGACTCTCTGACCACTCCTAAATCCCACTGAGTTTTCTCATTGACCTGAACTTCATAGTAAAATCGTCCCGAGGAAAAACCCTGCTTTCCCAGGACATTTGCGTAATAGGTACATCTCTTGGGGTTCTCGGGGAGATTCTGCCTTTTGCTAAAAGAGGATACCTGTTTCCCGTCATCAGACAGGATGAGGTTGGGATGTGCCGTGTCTGGATCCAGCGTCACATCCACAGCGTACTGCTGGACCGTCTTCAGCTCAATGTCATGGCACAGCTTCTTCACCTCTTTGCTGAATGTCTCCTCCAGCTGAGCCACAGCTCTCCTCACAGTCCCCTCGTAGGATGAGTGAACTATGACCTCAGTCCAGTCATTAGTGGGAGGTACAGCCTTTAATGACGCGAGGCTTCGGAGGAACTGGAGGTGGTCTTCAGTGTGTAAGAGCTGCTCCAGCTCAGAGCTGCTCTTCATCAGCTCAGAGACTTCTTCCTCCAGCTCTTTGATGAAGCCTTCAGCCTGCTCCTCTGTTGTTTTCTGCCTCCCTTCAATCGCATCAAGGAGCTGAGCCAGACTTCTGTCTACAAACTGGATCAGAGCAGTGAAGATTTGGACGCCGGCCGTTTTCTCTCTCTCTGCAGCTTCCCTGCTGCACTCCAGCGAATCTGTGAGCTCCTTTATTTTCAGCTTTCTCTCTCTGATCATCTCATGAATTTTACCTTCTTTTTCTCCCAGTTCAGCCTTCTTTTGCTCACATTCCTCTTTGAAAGGAATGACGAGGTGTCCCTTGTGGCTCACCTGCCTGCAGACTTGACACACGTATTTCCGATCAGTCTTGCAGAAGAGCTCCAGAGGCCTCTCGTGCTCCTCG
>VUQH01046045.1:0-22596 GCA_015106775.1 Etroplus canarensis
AGTGTCGCCTGTGGGCCTGAAGACCACGTGTATCCAATAAAGGTCTTCGGCCTTGTCCCTTACGCACAGAGGCATCTCCAGTTTCTCTGAATCTTTTGATGATGATATGCGCTGTAGATGATGAGAGTTGCAAAGCCTTCGCAATTTGACATTGAGGAACATTGTTTCTGAAGTATTCCACAATCTTTTTACGCACTCTTTCACAGATTGGAGAACCTCTGCCCATCTTTACTTCTGAGAGACGCTGCCTCTCTAAGACATCCCTTTTATAGCTAATCATGTTACAGACCTGATATCAATTAACTTAATTACTTGCTAGATGTTCTCCCAGCTGAATCTTTTAGAACTTTCTTACTTTTTCAGTCATTTGTTGCCCCCGTGCCAACTTTTCTGGGACCAGTAGCAGGCATCAAATTTGAAATGAGCTCACTTATTGGATGAAGGTGTACAATTTCCCAGTTTGAACATTTGTTATGTTATTTATGTTCTGTTGTGAATAAAATATTAGCTCGTGATTTGAAAGTCTTTTAGTTTTCATTTTGTTCAAATTTAAAGAATGTCCCAACTTTTCTTGAATTCGGGTTGTAATCGATGTAATGGTTGTTGTCTAACTGCACCACCACGTTCAATACTGTCGAGAGTCTCGCAAAGTCTCGTGTCACCTTTGGCAATGGCTCAGTTTAGCCATAAGGCACAGCACCACCCTTTCTCTGAGACCATTCTTGATGAGGCTTCAGCAAACAGTAGATGGATCAACTAAAGGGCTAGATGCATCTCTTTGTTTTTGTATCAGGTCTTTGCAGTTTTTTCCCCTATTTTTAAGGACATGACTTTGAGACAATGTTCATAGTTCAGTGTTAAGCAGCTTAACAATCAAACCAATCAAACGAGAAACGTTCGTCAGGTACAAGGATTGGATTGGAAAATGAGTGGAAAAAGCAGCCAATCTCCAAATAAAACTTCAAAAATACTTTGAGACAAACTGGAAAATTAGTCAGTCTGGCTCCTTGGAGGTAAAATATTATATATTTAAAAATGAGGGTGACTCAAGACTTTTGCACAGCACTGCATGTGATTTGGCACATATTTTATACCGGTTCTGCTTCCTGATGCAACCCTTCCATTTATCCAGGCTTGGGACCTGTAATAGGAGTACAGTGGCTCGTGACACACCGCCCCCCAAAGCAGGGTTTGTTATTGGAAGCTGCAGTTTGTAGTGTTCTTGAAGTGACAAGTGTTTCTTGTATTTAGTTTGTCTTTACTGATATGAGATGCAGAAAATTTAATATGCACATGTACGTGTGTGCGCGTGTGCGTGTGTGTGTGCGTGCGTGCATGTGCACGCGTGTGTGCAACTTGGAAATCCAGTTCAGAATGAAAACTTGGTTATATTTTGTAATACAATCAAAATTGTTGATTTTTCCCTTCCCTGACTGTTTTGCTTCACTTCATTTGAATAGCCAAACAAGTCAGAGGTGTGGGAGGCGATGAGTTCTGGAACCAGGCTACATTTTCCCCACAATCAGTACTAAATTACACCATGGAAGAGACTGTGTGTTCCAAGAAATACAGAAAGTGAAATTGTTCCTCTCCTGGATCTTATTTGGATACCAAGGGGCCACTAAAACAGAATTGCTATGAAAATTTGTAGGCTTTTTCAGACATAAATTCTGCTCATCTCAATCACAGAAGTCCCTAAAAATGTCTGTAGAAAGTAAGTAGAGATGGAAATGGTATTGATAGCAATACCATAACATTAAATTAATTTAGCGTAGGATGACATGTTGAATTGTCAGTGAAATGTTGCAGTAACCCAATATCCCCATAAATTATATAAGGTGTTATATAATCTTTGTTTTAACCATGATGGGAATGAAGATGAATTTTTAAGAGCAGATATTTAACCATGACATATGATGGGTGTAAACATTCAAATCCATTTTGTGTCATACACAGGATTTCTTTCTTAAAGTCATATTAATGTCACAGTGAGAGGAAGATAGTGTAATGTTGGTTATGAGGGATTTCACTATTTTACTTGGATTAAAGAACTGACCTATCTATCCCACATGAAGAAAGCTCAGGATAGAAGTAAGCTTGTGATGGGTTGTCTCTTCACCATGGGTACTACCTGCTTCAAATGAGATTCATGACAAATCCCCCTACAAGAGGCCAGCCAGTATGCTGGGTAATAGCATGCGTGGCAGTACTTATCTATCTCCATTAAAGACACAGGTCATATCCCACAATGTCAAAACCATTAAATCAAAGAATGTAGCATGATGGTAGACTGTATGTGGGTGCTGTTGCAGTTAAAAGCAGCTCTGATTGAAGAAGGTGGTTATAAATAGTAGATTCTGTAGACTAAAGAAATCTTAAGGCCAACTAAAAAGCTATAACAGGCCTTAATCATAAAATGTAATTCTTAGAGTAATGAATTTGCATCCTTGTCAGATGATGTTGGCTTTTCAATGCAACCATTACTAGTTTGAGTGCCACTAGAGATCAGTTATTGTGCTTTCAATTTGACATATTATTAAATGCAATCACCTTGTCCTACAATTGGGACTTGCACCTTGATGTGAAATCACTGTGATGGAAGTGTGGTGCACCAGTTGCCATTTCAAGTTAATACTGAAAGAAAGCTTATCTAACCTTTAAAAAAAGACCAGCATGCCACAATTGTGCTTAATTCTATATAATTTTGAGCTTCAGTGTGGATCCGTCAAACTGAGCCCCAGCACACATTTATCATGCAAGATAAGATCAAAGTTCGGACAGTCAGCTGCTTGCCTTAGATTCATTTTTATTTTCCATAACAGTGCAGGCAAGAGTGATTCACTCTGAACTCCATAACTCGTCTGAATGCATAAACTGACCCTCTGCTAGATTAATGTCTTCCTCAGCACTTGCAGGCCTGGACTGAACATTATCACTGTCAAAGGTTCTCATCTGACTTCAGACCAACCAATCAGATCCTGCCAGATGCAGCTAATTAATGATATTTCACGGCCAACTGCAAGTGCTATTATTCCAAAGCAGAAGCATTTAGAAACCACAACAGCTCACATAAAGGTAGAGTTGTGTCGCTGAGTTGCAAAACTCCTCTGGTATTAATGTCAGCACAAAAACTGCACACCAGAGGCTTCATGACATGGCTTTCCATGGCCTCGCAGTTGCATGCAAGCCTTACATTACCAAGCATAATGCCAAGCAAAGTGTCTGATGGGGTGGTGTAAAAGCACACCACCGCTGGACTCTAAGAGCAGTGGAAACATTTTCTGTGGTGTGACAAATCACGCTTCTCTGTTTGGCAGTCTGATGGACAAGTTTCCTGGCTGACTACACTGTGCCAAGTTTGGTGTAAGGAGGTTAATGCTATGTGGTTGTGTTTCGGGGGTTGGCCTGGGCCCCTTCTTTCCAGTTAAGCGAAATCTTAATGCTTCAGCTTACCAAGGCATTATGAACACACATTTTATGACATCCTATTCTAAATTGGATGTCATAAAAGCTCCTGTGGGTGAAATGTGTAGGTGGTGCAATACTTGAATCCTTAGTGTATTTCTAGATTATTTCCACAGCTTTACCAACCAAACCATTAAGTATTATAAAGGTGCAACTCATTTATTTTTGAAATCATTGAAAAATGACATTCATTTGCACTGTGACTCAAAACAGCTGGTCAAGTTTGTCTGGCCAGCAACAAAAAAGACAAAACAGCAAAATGCTTAGATTATGACAAATTGAAGGAATATATCCAGGAAAAAAACATTTCAGTTTATTCTTCAATCAGCTAACTCTAATCAATGAATTGAACACTGAGTTCAGCCCATAAGGAATCATGTCTGAGCCGTATCAAGTGCAACAATAAAGATGAAACGACACACAGGGTGTGCAACAATACACAGGCCTCAGAATGTCCTATCGTCTCCTGATATAACTGAAGACGTAACTGGTTTAAAGGAAAGTAATGAAAGCCTGAATCTGTAGTTATTTTTCAGGTCAGAAAGCTTACACTGTTGTAACTTGATTTCATTCAGGAAAGAGAGACAGGAAAAAATGCAAGGAATAATCCCACCATGCCAACCTCTAATGGCCCAATTCCCAGATGAGAAATACTGCTCCTGGTGTTTGCTTTAAGAGCTCTTTCTTGTAGAATTGTGGTCAATTTGCGATCACTCTCTGTTGACTTGGAGGTATCTGGAGTTGTTACAAGAACTGGATAATATGTGATTTTATTTTTCTACCCACAAGGCTGAATAAATGAGTTGAGTCATCCAAACAGGCTGTATTTTCTGACCTTTTACAGTCGGATCTTGGCTAATTAATTTAAGCAGATGGCTAAACAGACTTAGAAAGAATTTCTTTTGAATAGAGATATGCTTTTTTGATTACAAATATTCAACATGAATATGCAGGATTGTGAAATGCAAATGTGGGGTTGTTTTTAGGCATATGGCGACAGTGCTGTCTTTTCCCAATCATCCATTACCAGCAAGATCATGCAAAAAAAAGTGCTTTCTTCAAAGGTCAATATGAAAAGAAGAGCTGACTCAAAAAGCGAACTGTTTTCCATTCAGCATTTCTTACTGGTATCTTCTTTCATTTCTCTAATGAAGACATCCAAAGTGCATATTAATAATAAATAACATAGTAAGATACAGTGCAATTTCCTGTCTTTGTTAAGCAGGAAACCTGGTGCCAATTAACATGAGCATGATTCTCTCTTGTGCTGTGGCGATCAGTGGGTATAATCATATTATCATGGCAGCAGGATTGAGATTGACACATTTGTGTGTAGTGACAAAGAGACACTGAGACCCAACAACACGCTGCTCTTCTCTTTCAAGACAGTGGATTGTTACCACAAAAATCAATATTCCAGCTCCATTCAATTACACAGCAAGAAGGTACCTCAGTGACACTCACTGCAGTGACTGATGTGGTGCTGCTGATGGTCACTTTTAGGGGCTTTGCTTGAAAAATAAACAGAGCAGTTGTACCATATGCATTCAAAGTTTTATAATGACGGTCAATCTCAGTGGTAAAGCCACACTGTATCACAATCTTTAAAAAAGGATAACACATATCTACACATGGACATGTGCTGTAGCTGGTAATGAATGCAGAACTTAAGCCAAAGATAATATACACACATGCACACTGTAGTAGGAAAATGCACCTCTGCGCCCACACAAAAAGCATCCATGCACACACGCGCTCAGGAAACCTACACACACGTTTACGCACGTGCACTTAAGCGCATCTGTTTTGCATAGCTCACCACACACACACACACACACACACACACACACACACACCCAGGGATCCCGACAATTTGTAATTTTTATAGAACGACTTGAAATGCAGCCGTGATGATACAAAAAAGGCTCAAGGAGGAGCGATAAACTCCTTCTAACTTATCAATTAGATTTGTCAATGAAACCGCGAATGGAGATTGTGTTAGTTTCTTCACCGACCGAAGACAGGTGATACTGTGCAAATGTATTAAAGAGCATAAGTTTGTACTTACCCAAAGTTATAAGGTGAAAGAGATAAACTCCCCACAGATTCATCTCCGTTTGAGATGAGAATATCAGGTTATGCGTCGGAGCTACACCTACAGCGGGATAATTACACGGTAAGAACGGGATGCCCTTTTATGCATTTGGAGATCGTTATTTGTGCAAAGAGAATGAGCTCTTGCAAGGGGGGAACAAATCCTCAAATCGTCTTTATCTAGTTATCCCTGTCTTACAATCCCATCAGTTTCTTCCAAGTCGCTGTTTGAGTCGCGCTTTTGCGCAAAGGCAGAGCCATGCGTAATGTTGTGGGTGAAAGTTGTCCTGTGCGCTGTATGGTCCGGTATTGTGAGGGAGAGCCTTCTGTTGCACGTCGAGGTGGTCACACAAGTCCTTGGGTCCGCTGCTGGAGAGATTCAGAGAAGTGGGGAGAACCACTACCAAGAGTTGGCGCCGGGGGGGGGAGTGAGAAGTGTTTGTGCGGGAACGGACATTAAACCGCATGCTTACGTGGTCAGGGCTGAGCGGTGAGAGTGGCATGATGTTAATTCTAAAACAGAAGCATTATCTTAGGCTCAGGGGACCTGCAGCCTGCTTATAGCAGTCAACTGTGATCTGAACCTTCTTTGTGATATTTTCTATAGTATTTCCATATTGTTTCTGAATTTCTAGACTAGAGCATATTTAATATAGTATAATTTCAAGCAGCTGACTAAATATTTTCAGCTTTATCCTGCACTTGAATACCATTGAGTGTTAAAAGATAAAGACATGGCTTTTCACAATTCCTGCTATTCATTCCCCTGTCCTGTCATCACCTCAAGGTCTACCACTTGTCATTCAAAGCTTATATAATAAAAAGTATGGACTTCTGTAGCACAGTTAATAAAAAGGAGCTCAAAAAGAAAAGTGAGCCAGCACTTTAAACTGAAATAAAAGATGTGTGTGAGCAACCCAAACGTTCAGTGCATGTATCTTCCTTAAAAGTGGTGACTGAGGTCTTAGGGGTCTTCAAGGAAACTGAACAAAAGGTTAATAGCAACACAAACTCTCAAAGAGACACATTTGGAACATTCTCAACCAGAAACCTACTTCATTAGGTTTCCTTGTACAAAGTTTGAGTTCTAACAGTCCAAATTTATGTCGACAGTGCACCTTCAATTGGTTATGCAATAAAATACAGACAGACAGGCAGTCCCTTCCAATAGATTCTTTCCCAGCTCTGGTAGCTTTTGTGGTGAGCCACTAAAATCAGTCATATTTACCACATTAAGGATGCAGAAATGTGCTACCCTAGCATCAGTATTAGAAGATGTTGGCTCTGTTGACGGATACTTACTGGCACTTACTGATGGCTGATATTTATCTGTTCTGTCAGATCAGCCATTAAATGTTCAAAGATAGTGTGAGGAAGACGAAAAGACTTTGTAAAAGAAATTTTCATGATAAAAACAATCACTAAAATTCACCTGGAAGTCTCTGCGAAGGTGTAATTTTCCAAATAATATATATATACATTGTTGAATTTATCACAAAGTATAAAGTTCTCTCTTTTCTTTCACAGAAAAGCTTTAATACTTGGCTCCTACAGGGAGGTGGATGCAGTTCCTGGTCACTACCGACAACCAGAGCTGCAGCGTTCAATTTTCAGAGCTGTTCACTGTTTTGAAACAGACAGTTATTGATTCTTTAGTGTTAAGAATTCAACATTCGCACCATCTGTTCATTTTATGGTTCAGAGTCCCTTTTTGTTCAAAGAGAGCATCAGTAGACCAGGATGTGCATTTAGAGTTTGTTGACTGACCCCTTTAGTGCATCTCCAAAACAGCAACAACAAATACAGTTTCCAGATGATCCATGCAAACAAAGCTGGTGAGGAGCAGATAACAAAAGCGTCACAATATTGGATCAGCCGGACTGAGTGGGTATGCTTTACTGTATATGTGTGCACGTGTCTGTGTCTATAAAGCAACCCAGGGGTCCAAAAGGATGATCCAGCTGTGTATCAAAGACAGAATGAAGACCTTGGAAGAACCATTTCAGCCTGTTAGTATTATCTTTACTGCTGTTCACGGCTGCATTGCTGTAGTGCTTCACTGGACTTACATGAGGCAGCGACATTAATTTAAGCATTGCCAGAGCCTTAGTTGTTTCAAGTTTTTCTATTCTGCTGAAGCCTCACATTGGAAAACCTGTAACTGTAAAATGTCTTTATGCCTCAAAGATTGTAATTTTAGTTCCCTAACAAGCTTGCGGTGAGAATATTTGGAACAATACATTAACATCTCTGTTGGGAGTCCTTAAACATGGGTTCTGAGATGGGCTCTGAAACTGCTTTATGAATCTTTAAAGAGCAGCTCAGTGCCATGGGGATCTTTTCATACATATTTGCAATGTGCATCAGCATTTGTAATTCAAATCAACATCAAATTTGTAAGAATAAAAAAGCCCCGTAAATGGTTTTGAGAGAATTGGAGAGAAAATGTTTATTTTCTTCTGAAGGATTGGCCCCTGGCTCCCTCCCAGTGCATTGTGAGTGCAGAGGAGTTTGTCTTTATTATCCTCAAATTAGGAAATGCTGACCTAACATGATCCTAATCACCTCAACTATGAGTTCTCTTGTAGAAAATCCTGCCTGGTAAACATGATTATGCTGCCCTTTGGAGACTAAGTTACCATCAGTTAAGTCCAGGATTTCTTACTTCTCTAACGATCTTTCAATATGGAGAGTAGGTCTTGTTTAAACATGGGAGATGGACAGCTCTCCGTTCTTGCTTCAGGCAATGGCACATTGATTTCCTATCCATGTGACACAGAGCAGCGAGGGCACAACATTAATGAGGGATTAGTTATTGTACCCATAATCACTGGTGTCAAAATCGCCAAACTGGGTGATGAAAAGAGGCTTTGCAAATATTTGTTGCAGACAGATTTCTCCTTGAGAAATCAAAGCATTGTGGTCTTATTTTCTGGTACTTCAATATCGAGGGTCCTGTTTGATGCATACCTATGTTTTATTTTTCTGGGGGATGTTTTTGGATTGGCTTTGTTTTTGATGACAATATGACAGCAAGGCAGCATGTGCAAAGCATCAAACTCTGAAAACCACGCTCCCTGGAGGGGAACGCAAGCAACACCACAATATGCAACCATTGACTCAAATCCAAATTGCCTGTAGCTGGCTAAAAATATTTGATTTTGTCATATCAAATGATTATTTTAGTACCCATGGTTGTTTAAAAGTTACATAACCAAGTTACTGTAATTAGGTATGTCACCTGAAAATATTAATATAACTCCAAATTATCCACATTTGACAATAATAGAAGTTATAATGCTTTAGACAAACTCACGGAAATACAGTAGCCTAAAACTGAAATTTGGACAGTTGACTTATGAGTTGAAAAGTGCTTAAAAAACACTTAGGCTACGTTCACATTGCAGGCAATTTTTTTAAACATACTGACTACTTTGCAGTGGACTGCAGTTTAATTTTCATTACAATAACACCCTGTTTTGTTACATTTGTGAAATTTTGGAACTAAAATGTTAAAAAAATTTACTTTTATATATTTTTAGAATAAACAAAATAGAAAAACTGTAAGATGGAGTAAAAAAATCATCTGTTTGAATGAAACTATGCTTTGAAACAGAGTTGCAGTGAAGATATCCAGGCCACTCGGTTTGTGTTCAAATAAATTATTGATGATAACTGAAACATATAACAGCCTAATGGCTTTAAAATTGTAGATGTTTTTAAAAAATGGGTTCGTTTTAGTTTGACAAAAGCTACTATCACACTGCAGGCAGAAGTGGCCCAAATCTGATTTTTTTTTTGTCCATATGTGACCCATATTTGATTTTCTTATGCCACTCTGAACAGCACAGCAGGCCACATTCATATCTGGTCCTAAATTGGATATTTATCCAATGTTTTTCAAAGCAATGTCATTCTGAACGGTCATATCGCATTTCATCCAACTTTTACATCATTGAAGTGAGAAAGACGTCATCATTCTGCACCATAGGAAGCGAGACATGGCAAGATCAAATGTAAACAATGGAAGAAACAAGCATGGCAGACCCCACTGATGGAGCTAGTCAGTGGAAAGAAAGCATCCATTCTTAATGGCATGGATTCAACTAGGTGCTGGAAACATTCTTCAGAGGTTTTGGTTCATATTAGCGTGATGGCACCATGCAGTTACTGCATATTTGACAGCTGCACAACCAGATGTAAATCTCCTTTTCCACCACATCGCAAAGGTGTCATGGTCTGTAGGTTTTATTATGGAACTTTGTTGACTTTTTGTGTGCACACTTTGTTTCCTCTTTTCTTAGGCTACATTCGCACTGCAGGCAAAAGTGAGCCAAACAAAATTCTGCACCGGATGAGGTGAGACGCGGCAAGATCAAATGTAACCAATGGATGAAACAAGCGTGGCACACACAGTTGATGGAGTGAGGTTTTACTTACATGCTGATATGTGCAGCATCCATATTTACTTCTGTAAATACAGCGTGCTGCATGTAACGTCGCATCTTCTGCACGTGTGTCACTTCAGGGCTGCAGACTGTTCACACTGGAGTCTAATGGTGGTCACATTTAAATTATAATGTGAACAACCACACTAAAATATTGGATCTCAGCAAAAAATGTGTGAATGTAGCCTTAGTGTCAGGATCCCAAAGTTTTTCCATTACTTCTGTTGATAGCACCACATGTCTTTTTCCTGGAATCCAAATCAAAAGCTCAATTTTAATTTTGCCAGATTATAAAAACTTAGTTTTGAATTCTTTATCCTGGTGGTATTTCATCCTGCCACCAACAGCTTTCTGATATTTTTTTGCAGTTTTTGAAGTAGGTTGAACTGACAGTGTCCTTCACACAACAGAAGCCAGTGAAGAACCATGAAAGTTTTTCCATCCTGTAAGAGTGGGACTTCAATGCACTTTGTTGCTATAATATGACCAGCTAGTTGTGATTCTGTTGTTGGTTTTGTGCTATTAACTCTCAGAAGATTATATTATTGTAGTTGACACATCAGCGAGATTTTAGCACCACCTAGGACAGGAGTGGTTAACATCTCCAGAAGGCCATACTAAGATAACGTAAGTGAACAGCCACACACTAAACAACTGAATTGAAACATGACACATGTAGTGCTGACTTATGTCAAACTCCATGAAAGTAGACATGGCTATTTGCCAAACCAAAAGTCTTTGTTTCCAAAAAACAAAGCATCTGATACACAAAGTTGTATTAAAAATAAATAAACAACTACATGTTATAACAATCTAGTGTACTACCAGGGACTTGAAAGAGAGATATATTTCCCCTATACTGACTTCTCTTCATTGGCTCCCTGTCAAATCAGGAATTGAATTCAAAAACTTTCTCACGTACAAATTTTTGAATAAATCAGACCCCAGTCTATCTTAATGCCCTCATGGTACCATATTTTCCCAATAAAACACTTCGCACTCAGAGTGTAGGCCTTCTTGTGGTTCCTAAAGTTTCCAAAAGTAGAATGGGAGGCAGAGCCTTTTGTGATCAGTCCCCCCTCTTCTGAAAAGGCCTCCCAGTTTGTGTTTGGGAGACAGACACCCTGTCTGCCTTCAAGATTAGGTTTAAAACTTTCCTTTTAGATAAAGTTTATAGTTGGGGCTGGAACAGGTGGTTTTAAAATGTTGTCTCAACATTATTAGACTTTCAAGCAAGAGAAAGTTTGTGTTCAAGAATTGCTTTCTGCTTTATCAATTTTGAATAAAACCAAATAAACAAAACACTTGACAGAAGGAATGAAAAAGGTAAAAAAAAAAAAAAAAGCACACACTAGGGACATGACTCAAACTTGCAACCTCTATCTCCATAGCTCTTCTCTGATCCTACTGAGCTCTTTCATTATTTGCTTGTGAGTGCAACATCCCTGGACTTATAACGCTGACATCAGGGACAAAGATGTGATGATTGTAACAGTCTGTCTCATTATGTTCACCATGCTACAATAACAGAATTAAGACATGCATAACCAAGAGTTGCTTAAAGGTGTTTGTTTTTTAAAAAGACAGGCTACGGGTAATAGTCTGTGTACACAGAGAAAACGTTATATGCACTAACCAGATTATTTTTCTATACTTAAAAAAAGTAAAGAAAGATGCATTTAATTCCTTCATTGCAATAATCTGATCTACATCTCTCACTCTGTAAGAGATGGCATGGCCCGACCTCTCTTCCGCATTGACCGTCAGTATCCGACTGTCTGCTGCTCATTTTTTGGAGTTGTACCACGACCAGTTTTCACTAGTGGAGATGAAACTGTGGCTTCAGCCATATTAGTTGGGATGTTGTTGTCCATCACAGAAGATGTTTGTTTGCACACATAATTGAAGCACATTCTGGTGGAATTGCAATTTCTTGCCTTTTTTCTATTTAACCAGGAAGAGAACTTGAACTCTTGAGATTAAGAATCTCTTTTTTTAAGAGTATCCTGGGCTGACATAGGCAGCATTAACCTACAAGCCTGAGGAGAACATGCAAACTCCACACGTAAGGGCCCTACCTGGGTTTTCAATCCAGATCCCTGTTGCTGTGAGGCAACAGTGCTTAACCACTGAGTCTCCATGCTTCCTTGAGATTAATTAACGTAATGCTGCCTGTTTTGGAGATTGCTTTCCTTTAAGGACATTGCAGGCTGGATTGAGATAATAACCCACAGGCTGCTTCCAGCCCTTGTGTGACCCGGGCTCAATACTTCAAAAGCTGCAAGGTGTCTTTTTTAACATTTGTACAAAACAGGAGAGTTAGCCATTCAGGCGGTCTCTGTGTTGCTAAACAAATCTTACAGAATGTCTAAGCAGCTCATCACCTGCGTGAGTGTGCCACAGCCTTGCTTCTTTAAATACTGACTTTGTCATTAATCTCTGCCTGTTTATTTTTAATTGTGTGGCAGTTGCACTAATTGCTCCTCTTGTATAATTATTACCATAATTTGAGATATCAGACCATCCTGTCCTTCAGAAGAAGCTTTAGTTGCTCTATTTGGTAAACTAATTGCACTCTCTTAAACATTTGCCAGGATGGATAATCCATAACAGTGAACATAAAACCTTCTATTTAATGTTGTTTCTTTGTTGCTAAAGATGAGGGGTTTTGTTACACTGTCTGCTGCCAATCATAGGCGTTTACGCAGTATGGAAATGGAAAGTCTTCAGGAAGAAATTAAGCATTTTACCTTGCCTTACCTTTATTCTTTCATCCATGTCCATCATATTTGGGATATTTATATTGGCTGGGGCACATGGAGAAGTAAATAACAACACAAACTCCTTTTAGGGAGGAAGGTGATTTGGAAGTGGAGGCAGCAGTTCATGTTACAGTGGTTAATAATGAGCTTGACATGTGGTTCAGAACTTCATTCCACACCTTCAAACATTCACAGAGTTGACTAAGAAGCAGCCCATACATAAATACTGCTCCCATGATGGTGACGTCGTGTCTATACTTGATTGCAAACAGAGCAGTATTGTTCCGTGTGAACCCCTGGGACACTTCCTTTTCCTTTCCTCTCTTTTTCACAGCTTAATGCCCTAATACAGGTCAGACTTTTAAAAAAAATGTAAAATAACTTAGCTTAAACACCAGAATTATCTCTTTCTTAAATATTTAAAGAGGTGTTATGATTTAATAAAGCTCAAATGCTTACAGGCCTGTAAGAGGTGTGCTCCATGTTTAAAAAGTGTTTGAGCCGGATGCTTTATAAGGGGGGGGGTCTTTTTCATCTCTCGTGTTTGATAAAGAGGGACTCCAGTATTTGTTAAACAAGCAAGGAAATTTAGGTGTATGTAGTCACCACAATCTGGCAAGGATGTTTGCCAAACCATGCCAAATAGAGCAATGCTCAATTGGTGCCAGACTCCACGGTGGACATTTGCACAGACGGTGACTTTGTTACCTCTCACTACACCAGATGGTGTGTCTCATGCATACTGTGTCGAAGGTTATGTTACTCCACTCTGGATGCCTAGTTGTGTCTTAAACTTCATTTGGACCACACAGGTGCATTCACAAACACACACACATGCGCAAAGAGATACACATGGAAAGGAGAGGGGACAATATTGAAATAATTAATCAGCGATGCAAAGATAACAGTTTTCTAATGCACAGTGAAGATTGTTAGCACATTCTGAAACACCACACTGCCACAAATCCCTAGTTCTTTTTTTTTTAACAACTGCATTTATAATATACTGTATGTGTATGCAGGGTGTTCTCGTATTCACCTCAGGGTTTAGCCATTATCACTCATGTAATCAAAGATTAGCAGAGCAAAAAGATCAGGTTACGCTGGCAGTGACAGATTCATGAGCTCTTGCATTTTCAGTCCAGGCTATCTATCTCTGGGGTTGGTTTAAGGGGGTGATAAGGTTATCCAAGAACATCTATCACTGATTTCCTGACACTCCCGGTGGCCAAAAATAATCAGATGGCACCTGGATCAACAGCTCTGTGTTTTAAGTTCCATAACTTATCTCCAGGGATTTTGTGAATGTGTGAGAATTCACACCAAAATGTGTGGATGAGTAAATTTTTTCATGTGTGCTTATAAATGTCTCTTTGTTTTTGTTTTTTTATTGGACATTTCCATGAGAGTATGTTTTTATTTATGCTTTAAAACACATCCTTTTAAATGAGAAGTACTTAGCAGATCTTGTTAGGAATAGATGCTGCTACTGAACAAAAATAGCTTAAATTAAAATGTTTCAAAATTTTAGTCATCATTCTCATGGTGTGGATGGTCAAATACAGAAACAACATATCAAAAACCGAATTGATTTGAAGTCTGACCCACAGAAAACTTGCAATTTTGCAAGTACAGTTGGGTGCAAAAGTCTTGAACCACTCCTCATTTCTTTATATTTTGCTTCCAAGGAGCCAGACTTTCTTGACAATTTTAAACAGGTCTCTAGCAATAGTTCTCCAGGCTTTCTGAAGGTCTCTCGGATTTTTTCTCTGAAGATTGGCTGTTTTTTCATTCATTTTCAGCCCATTACTTGTACCTGGCCATTTTCAGATGAATATTGTTTTTTTATTTTTGTTTTTTTTAATTGTTTGCTTGTTACCACACATGGAAAGAGTGACAGAAAAATTCTAGAATGCTGACAATAGAATGTTAAGTTACTGTGTTATGTTGTGTTACGTTATTATGTTATTGATTTGAAATATCAAGTACACATTTGTAAAATGTTGGCAAGGTCCCAGAATAGTGGTAATATTCTAAAAGCTGATTAGATTCCAGAAGGGTGACAAGATTCCAGAATGTTGTTGTTATTCTAGAATGGTGAAAAGATTCCAGAATATTGATACAATTCTAGAATGGCGGCAAGATTCCAAAATGTTGGTAAGATTCCAGAAGGCTGACAAGACTATTGACAAGATTTCAAAATGTTGATAAGATTTTAGAATGTCAATATACTATGTCAAGATACTTCTAGATTCTAGAATGTTGGGAAGATTACACAGGGGCGACAAGATTCCAGAATCTTGATACAGTTATAAAATACTGACAAGATTAGAGAATGGTGACAGGATTCTAGAGTATTAGTAAGATTGCAGAATGGTTCCAGTAATACAATATTCCTAAAAGTTGATAAGATTCTAGAGTGTTGATTTTTTTTTTAGAATGCTGTCAAGAGTTCATATGGTTCTAGTGTTGTCAAGATTCTGGAATGTTGGTACAATTATTAAATGTTGGTTAGTTTCTAGAATTGTGACACATAATTGATTCTATATATAGAAAGTGATTATGCTTCTCTGTATCTTATTTCTGTATTTTGGCAACATTATCATTTTGACTTGTTACATACTGTTGATTGTCAACTTACGGTGTCTAACCTGAGTATTTTTGTGGCAATTTAGAAATAACAGCAGAGATATGTTTGGGATTCTATGATTTCTCCATGTGTCCACTGTCCTTCTCTAGGAGTATGCTCAGACCTAGAGAAGTCATGCAGGATGATATGCTGCCATACAAGGTCTCTGTCTTGTCACTGACTTCCCTCAAGCTTCCACATCTGGATGACATTTTGTTCCACTGTTTGTGAGCGGTCCTGGTTGCTGCCTGAAGGGGCTTCTGGGCATGATGCAACAATAGCACTACTGCACTCTCAAGCCCATTATTCCCAATGGCTTGCACTAAGAAACTACAGTATGGTTTGCTTCGCTGAGCAAAGCACACATATGCAGCAGTCAAAGTTCATTTAATTTGAACTATACCCAACAGAAACCAGACATCCAGCCCAGCAAGGACAAAAAAAATCTGATAGTGTGTTATTCTGAATTCCCTGAATCAACCCTGGTCTGGGTTTATATCAAGAACTTGGAAGCTCTATCTTGAAAATAGGTTGCTATCCAAGTGTACAGTCAGATGTGTGTTTTAACCATTAAATAGCTGGTTGTAGGCAGGCAATATGTGTAAACAGCTTTCCTGTAATTGTTCTACCCAGTCACTCCATAGATCTATAAAGGTTTTCCAAATTTAAGTAAAGCAGTAAAGCTTTCATGCAGATTATGTTATTGATTCAGTGAAGTAGTCCCACAAGAAAATATGAACTCTCTGCATTCTTTATTTGTTATCCAGTGGCGAGCGCAGAATGTCACAAAAGCCCATTACAACATTTTCAAAGGTGTTTAGGGGACAAGTCTGTTGATATAATGTCCGCATTATTCAACTGACAAAAAAAGTTATTTTTCTGGGATATGTGTGGATATAATGATATCTATAATAATGTTTTCATTTGTAAGGTGCTATATCTGGACTTGCACTGTCTGGATGGGCTTTATCTGTCACAGGTGAAAATGCGTGTGTCTTATTTAATAAAAACAAGCAGTAATCCACCTCATCCAGTATATATTATATAATATTGTCACATATTATTGACGAAAATGTGTCTCAAGACCTTGAGCTGGTATCCTGGGCTCTGGTCACCATTTCCTTTGCATGTTACAGATCACACTTTGCACTGTGTCAGTGATTATGAAGGATACACCCAGATCCACCTCACTATTAAAAGTGATGCAAAGTTTATTAGGTGCTTTTCCTTTAACTCTGATTCTCACCCGTGTCTTCACATTGGGTGTCCAATTCAAAAGTTACTGCATTTTTAAACTACTGTAATTTTAATAATTTAAGGTAAAAAAATGACGCGCTTCAAAAATGAGAAAAAATTAATGTGAAATCCCCATAACAAATATGCTGTATGTGATACAGTATAGTTACACATTACACTGCGTGCACAATTATTAGGCAAGTGAGTATTTTGACTATATTGTGATTTTTATGCGTACTTTCCAACTCCAAGCTGTATAAACTTGAATGCCTATTGGATTTAAGCATATGAGTTGATGTGCATTTGTGCAATGAGGGAGGATGTGGCCTTATCAGGTGTGCACAATTATTAGACAGCTTCTTTTCCTTAGGCAAAATGGGCCAGAAAAGAGATCTAACAGACTCTGAAAAGTCAAACTATAAAAAATATTTCAGAGGGATGCGCCACTCTTCAAATTGCCAAGATATTAGGATGTGACCACAGAACCATCAAACAACTTGTTGCAAATACCTTAAAGGGTCGCAAAAAACTCACTGAGAGAAAAAGACGCAAATTACTGCTAAAGATTTGAGAAGAATCAAACCTGAAGCTACCAGGAACCCGTTATCCTCCAGTGCTGTCATATTCCAGAACTGCAACCTACATGGAGCATCCAGAAGTGCAAGGTGTTCAGTGCTCAGAGACATGGCCAAGGTAAAAAAGGCTGAAACCCGACCACTACTGAACAAGACGCATAAGTTGAAATGCCAAAACTGGGTGAAGAAATATAAAACAAATTTTTCAAAGGACTGATGAGATGAGAGTGACTCTTGATGGACCAGATGGATGGGCCTGTGGCTGGATCAGCAGTGGACATAGTGCTCCACTCTGACTCAGACGCCAGCAAGGTGGAGTTGAGATACTGGTATGGGCTGGAATTATTAAAGATCAGTCTGTTGGACCTTTTTGGGTTGAAGACGGACTCAAACTCAACTATCAAACCCACTGCCAGTTTCTAGAAGACACTTTTTTCATGCTGTGGTACAGGAAAAAGTCTGCAACTTTCAAGAAGACCATGATACTTATGCAGGACAATGCCCCATCTCATGCATCAAAGTCCTCCACTGCGTGGCTAGCCAGTAAAGGCCTTAAAGATGAAAGAATAATGGCATGGCCCCTTTCTTCACCAGACCTAGTCCCTATTGAGAACTTATGGGCCCTTCTTAAATGTAAGACGTAGAGTAAAACAAAACAGTACACCTCTCTGAACAGTGTCTGGGAGGCTGTGGTTGCTGCTGCACAAAAATGATGATGATGATGGCCAAGAGATAAAGAAACTGACAGACTCCATGGATGGAAGACGAGTGTTATTGAAAAGAAGGGTGGCTATATTGGTCACTGATTTATTTTTTGGAATGTCAAAAATGTTTATTTGTAAAGTTTAAGTTGTTTTTTATTATTCTCACTTTAACAGATGAAAACAAACAAGTGAGATGGGAATATTTTTGTTTTTCTTTGAGTTTCATAATAATTCTGCACACTAGTAGTTGCCAAATAATTGCGCACACACAGATAGGTTTTGCCTTTGTCGAAGAATATCTCGCTTCCATATCACTTCCATAAATATTCAAGTTTGAGGTTTATTAACATTTTGGATCGACCAAGAGCGCTGTTGTTGTTAAATAATAAAACTAATCCTCAAAATGCAACTTGCATAATAACTGCACACAGTGTATGTATGGATGGTTGTCAAAAACACAAAGAAAACTTTGTAAAAAATGAGAAATTAAGAAATCTTGACTTCAGATATCTTTAATTTAAACAAAGAAGGAAATTATATTTCAATCCGTAGAAGTGTGATCAAAGGTTTAGGCTTATCATACCTTTTTAGTTTTTTGTTTAGACTGAAAATAGATCATTCTGCACTTGCCAACACCAATGAAAACTTAGGAGGATACCCACTAAGGAGGTATCCCTGTCCATCAAAAATATGATGAAGGATTCCTCATTAAGCGTCAGATTGGGACAAAATGAGTGAGAATGTGTTGCAACAGATCCCTCGAACACCTGAGAAAAAAAGGGTATATCCCTCACACCCACCCAGAAAATGGTTGAAGCTATTGAAGTTCTTTTTGAACTTCAATAGCTTGTTTGTTCTATGCTTTCATTTCAGAGTACAATGAGACACTGAACTGCTTGAATTTCAGTAAAAAACTGAAAATTTGGGGTGTTCTAAAACTTTTGACCGGTCATGTAGATAAGATGATAAAATATATAAAATATTTAAGAACCCTATATACAGAGAGTCCGGTGTGTAGCATAGGTGGTTCAAGGTTAAACAATCATATTTACAATATGTACACAATATGGCAGCAGGTAATACTCCAGTTATCAAGAGGAGGAACCATAAATTTTATTAGCAACAGTTAGGAGTGGTTATAATCATAAATCAGAATTGCATTGTATTTACATTTACACAGTTAGATATAAATGAATGAAACATAGAAACAAGTGAATGAGAATGTAAATATGAAAGTGGATATGAATGAATATATAGATAGACAGACAGACAGACAGACAGACAGGTAGACAGACAATGAATATAAATATGGGACCAGAAAAAGAAGATTAAATATACCACCTTTATGTGTCAAAGTTTAAACATAAACACTCAAAATGAACAATACTATATACAGTATATAAGGTAAGGCAAGTAAAAATAGTCCCGGTGTCATAGTGAGGAGTTTTAGAGGTTGATGGCCACAGGTATGAATGTGTTTCTGTGGTGTTTGGTGGTGCATCGTGGTGGAATGAGCACATGCACAACATGCACCATCATGGTGTACAGTTGTTGGCACTGTTGCCTCATAGCAAGAAGGCTCCTGGTTGGATCCTCACAATTGACTGGAATTTGTATGTTTTCCTCATACCTCCCCCTGCCACCCTAAGATGGATAAGTGGTAAAAGAAAATGGGTTAATTGGTGGATGGACAGATTTCAGTTTGTGTGAAAGCAAAAAAACTGAAAGTAATTTCTGCAGACTTATTTTGGCAGCTCAGTGGTTAAAATTAAAGGGTTTTGATACTTGGATAGGGACACCTATTGCAAACCTAAGGGAAATGTGTAACCACAAATCCAAAAAGGTTGCAATCCTATGTAAAATATGGATAAAGTGATTTGTAAATCTCATAAACCAATATTTTATTCACAAAAGAATATAGAAAACATTTCAAATGTTGAAAGTGAGACATTTTACCATTTCATGAAAAATACTATCTCATCTGGAATTTGATGGTAGCAACACGTCTCAAAGAAATTGGGACAGGGCCATGTTTATCATTGTGTAGCATCCACTCTTCCTATAACAACAGTCCATAAATGTCAGGGAACTGAGGAGACCAGCTGCGGGACCTTTGAGAGAAGAATGCTGTCCCATTCTTGTCTGATATAGGATTCCAGTTGTTAAACAGTCCTGGGTCTTCTTTGTCATATTTTGCACTTTATGATGTATCAAATAAAAGGTCTGGACTGCGAGCAGGTGAGTCCAGCACCCGGACCCTTCTACTACACAGCTATGCTGTTGTAATAACAGTAGCATGTGGTTTAGCATTATCTTGCTGAAATATGCAAGGCCTTCCCTGAAAAAGATGCTGTCTGGAGGGGAGTATATGTCGCTCCAAAACCTTTATGCGCCTTTCCAGACACACAAGTTGCCAATGCCATAGACACCAATGTTCCCCATGCCATCATAGATGCAGGCTTTTGGACTTGGCATTGATAACAAGTTGGATCATCCCTCTCCCCTTTAGTCCAAAGGACGCGGCATCCATGATTTCCAAGAAGAATTTAAAATTTGGATTTGTCTGACCAAAGAACAGTTGTCCACTTTGCCCCAGTCCATTTTAAATGAGCTTTGGCCCAGAGAAGATGGCAGCATTTCTGGATTATGTTCACATATGGATTTTTCTTTGCAAGATAGAGCTTTACCTTGCAATTTGTGAATGGCATGGCCAACTGTGTTCACAGACAATGATTTGTGGAAGTGTTCCTAAGCCCATACAGTGATTTCCATGACAGAATCATGTCTGTTTGCAATGCAGTGCTGTCTGAAGGTTCAAAAATCACCAGCACCCAATATTGGCTTTCAGCCTTGTTCTTTGCACACAGAGATGTCTCCCGATTCTCACAATCCTTTGATGATATTATGTACTGTAGACGATTGAATAATCAAAGCCTTTACAGTTTTAAATTGAAAAACATTATTCTGAAATTGCTCTACAATTTGTAGATTCAGTTTCTGGCAGACTGTTGAATCTCTGCTAATCTTTGATTCTGAGAGCCTCTGCCTCTCAAAAGTGTTCTTTTTATACCTCATCACATCCTGTTGCCAATAAATGTAATGCAACATGTTCCTCCAGCTGTTGTTTTTTTTATTTACTTTTTCAGCCTTTTGTTTCCCTTTTCCCAACTTTTTTGAGACATGTTGCTGCTATCAAATTCAAGATGAGCCAGTATTTTTCATGAAATAGTAAAATGTCTCACTTTCAACATTTCATGTTCTTTTGTGAATATAATATTGGTTTGTGAAATCTGAAAATCATTACATTGTTTTTATTTATATTTTACACAGCATCCCAACCTTTTTGAGATTGGGAGGATGAAATGTTCTGAAACCCCCATAAGTATAAAATTAAGATTCTAGTCAACATGTAAACTTAATAATCTAATGCTAGAGTGACAGTGAGAAATGAAACTCTTTTCCACATATATCTGCCGTGACCTGTGTTTTAACACTGACCTGACATGAACACCCATTCATTGATGTTTTCCATGCCGTCCGTGTATGTGCATCCCCTGGGAAAAACACAATTAGACAAATTAGAAGGCAAAGTCTGGTGAGGGCAAAGGTCAAAACAGGAGCCATTGCTGTTTTCCATACTGGTTGTAAAACAAACAGCTCAGCTAACTCATTTACCTTTGCAGTTATCTCATAGTTATCTCACATATAAACACTTTTTCATTTTGTGTTTATTCCTCACTTGGCAGAGCCCTAAATGTATAGGCATATACAAAAATGTTTTAGCGCAAAAATTTCTCTTTTACACACAGGGTTTGTAATTGTTTTCATAGAGCATTTTACATAATTTCCATAATGTATTCTCGAATCCTTTGAAGTCCTCACTACTTCCATTTTCCCTCAAACAAGCTGAAGTAACAATTTACCTAATGTCTTTATTTAAAAGGCTGTAGATTGAGTGGTTGAAGCTGGGTATCTGTCTTCAAGCAGGAAAAAAATTAATTTACAATTTGTGATGAGCTCTGCATCTAGCTGAGTAGTTATTCATGAAATTATAGGTTTGGCGCTGCAGATGGGGACAACTGTGAGAATCCACACAGCAGTTTGCAAGCTGTTTTTGTGCATTTTTTCTGCTAGTGTTATAATGCTACTTCTTGATTCATATTAACAGGGAGTGGAGCAGCTGCTTGTTATTGGTTGAGAAGGTGCTGTGATAGGATTTGTTAATAGTTTATAGCTCCATATGTGATACAGTTTTTTTTCTGTGGTTTTTGACATATGTATGTAAGGAGTATGACAGGCCTTACATCAGGTAGTGATTCAATCTTCTGGGCCCAAGGCAATGGAATGTTATCCTTCAAGTCATGCAGTATTCAGCTCAGTAGGTTTTTCAGTGCCTTGCATTGCTTATACTGGCCTGAGGTTTACATGAATATTGCACAGCATTATGCTCTATGGTAAACTCCATGTAGTGAGCAGTGTATCCTATTACTTCATGAATTATAGATGCAGAATAGCTCACACTCAGTGTAGTTGTAGCTGTAGTATAGTTCTCCGTTACTGATTTTTTTTTTTTTTGCCAGTATGTTTATTGTCTTTTTCAAAATTATTTCACAAACACATAACATATACACATACACATACAGACTGCATACCCTTGCATCATAAAAAATAGAAAATAAATAA
>VUQH01046048.1:0-10710 GCA_015106775.1 Etroplus canarensis
TCTCTGTCTGCGTCTAATCTCGTCCCATTTTGGTAATCCGTCCAGCCCCTGTTTTGTTCCCCCCTGTCTCAATGTGTTTAGTTACGCCCCTGTCCTCTTTGTCATTCTTTCATTGGTTGTCCCCAGTCTGGTTTCCCCTGCCCTGTCCACCTGTCGTGTGTCCATTGGTTGTTTCATGTTTTTAAGCATCGTCATCTGTGTTGTCCGTGTCGTGTCGTACTGGTTGTCACCCCCCTGTGCTTCCCATTCATGTCTCCAGGTTTCCACGTTTCACGTTTTTGGATTTATGTTCATGGACTTTATTGTTATTATTATTTGGATTAATAAAGTCCTTTTGCACTTCACGTCGGCTCAGCGGTCCTGCAATTGGGTCCACACCACACCCCCGGCATGCCACGCCGTAACAAGCCTTGCTTCCCCTCCACCTGGTTTCTTGCACACACAATATATCTACCTTCCTACTAAGGAACAAAAGGGAGTGTGTGCATGAGATTGCTGAATGTTGGAAACACGCCAAACAGAATCTGTTTTGTATGCTCAGCCTTGAACTTTCTCTCATGTGTTGTTTTAGGCCAATTCAAAGCATGTCTTTGTGATCCATGCAGAATGTTGCCAGGTCAAAAAGTGGGGTAGGTAGTTTTCATGCAAGGGTGAGTTTCCATGTGAAGCATAACTAACGTCAGCTTAGCTCTGTGGTGAAGCCAACTACCTGATAACCTAATACCCTAACCATTAAACCAGATAACAACAATAAAATTCTACAAATTCACCAAGTCAATTCAGGTACACTGGTCCCGACATGAATACTTCTTTTCTCAGCAGTGGTTTGATAATGATAATGAGATATAAATATAGAATATAAATAGATGGGTGTAGTCATGGTGACATCAGCCATTGGTTCCTAGACTTCTGTTTTGATGACTCAAATCTAGTATTTTCACTGCTGCATCTTGTTTTCTTTTAAAACAGGCTGTATAAGCAAAGGGCGGTTCTGACTGAGAAACCAAGGACACTGCACATGAATACAGTAGTGCCTTGTTAATCATGAGGCAGCCATGGCTAAAACACCTGCTTTATCTTTTATTTTATTCTCAATGGAAAAGCCATTTACAAAATCAGAATGATTTGTAGCAGAATAAATATTCAGCATGTGTTTTTCTCAGTTCAGAATTGCCTTGCTTTAACTGCTTGAACAGCAGCCAATTACCTTATATAATCCCAATATAAAAAGGGGGTAGCTGTCATTGAAGTCTCTCTCTCTCTCTGTTGCCCTCCTGACACTGACTGCATATCCTGCTTCCTGCTCACTTGATTTCCATAGCTGTTGCAGGTATGAGGCTCGCACATGTCCCAGCTGCCTTGGTCTTAATTAGATAAATAATTGCTGGCCATTGCTACTCCTGCTTTTGTAGAGCCACCTGTGGATTTTTATCCCTTCAGAAGCTTCCACAATATTGCTGGTATGTCATTTATTCCCTTTGGTTATAGGTTGTAGATGGATAAGCCCTGTATACTCCCTGAATCAGAAATCCCATCAGATTGGTATGTGATGTTAGCTCATTGCAATGTTAGATTCACTTTTGTCATTTTCATCTTTGATAACATTTTATTATACATCAAAGGGATTTTAGGTCTAAATTGGTTAATAGCTTTAAGGGGGAGTTGCTACGGCAACTCTGGCCTACACTGTAGAGAAGCTCCTGCTTTTCCTTTATGTATTCTTTTTTATATTCATTTTTACTGCTTTAGACCTTTCCATAAATATTTATATTGCATTGGTTCTGTCCATTTATTTTGGTTTTATTTTAGATGCATTGCTATCCTTTTATTACTCTTTGGCCATTGGCTATCATTATAGTTGACTTTCTGTGTGTTTAACTACCTCATACTTATATTGAAAAAAATCAATTGAAAGTTATCCAAGTTATTTTTAATTTGTATATTTTGTTCCTGAGTGATCGTTTTTGACTTTGTAATTTTCTTTAATTTTTGTTACATCACTGACAGGAGTCCCCTTTTCAGCTGCACATCAGCAGTTGGGTTAACTACAGTAAGGATTTTCTTTTTCTCTAACATTTTTCCTGTATTACTAATATTTTTGTCTTTTTTTTGTCCCATTCAGATGCAGAGGACCTAAGGTAGTGATGGCTGGGTGCCTCTGGTGGTGGGATCTACTTTGTTTTGATGCACCCTTGGTTCGAACTGCACCTTAGACTGAGTGCGTATCATGATGAAATGTACACATGAGTTTAAGGGATTCTCTTAGACCTTCCCTCACTAGCCCATCCATCCACTGCTATCCCACTGCACTGTATTTTGAATTTATAACTGGATTTACTGGTCTCTCTATTTTTAATCATTGTTGATAAACAAACTTTTTAATGACCTGAAAAACATCTCTGTCGTTTAAGTATAACAGACCTGTATGCCTTATTGGTTATTGGTATTGGTTAAAGTAAATGTTCCCTGGGTGAAGAGGTCAGAGTAAAGTGGTACGAAAGGGAGAAGGAGGCTCTTATGGTAGCCTGTCTGTACAGTTCAAAGCTTCATTTAATTTTTCCAGGGATTAATGTCTAACACCCACTGAATACTTTATAACTTTTTTCAGATTAAGTTTGAATGAGATAGTTCAAATGCACACCACTTGAAGATATAATTCTCCATATAGTTACTTTATTTGTTACCTAATAAAGCAGAATTATTCTGAACTCTTGAAGAACTATACCTGTGGTTCTGTGTTCTTTGTTCTAATTAGCAAGTGGAACTAACAATCCCAGCTTTTTTCTGCTTTCCTCTATTTTCTTCCCCATACCTCTGCACCTCATGTCACCTTTACACAATGCAGTCTGTAACCTCTCTCCGTTATTCTTCTCTTTATTCTCCTTTTGTCTGTGTTTGTACAGTCTTGTTCATATTATGCCTTGGGGCTGATTTAAAAAAAAAATAAGCAAGTTCAAAAAGTTTTCTGTATTTCTGCAATGAATGACCAACTAAAACCCTGAAAAATCCGACCTTCTTCATTGTCTCCCCACTAGTCCACACTCTTTTGGTACTCCACCTTGGAAAAAAAAATTGAGAAAACTTCTGAATAAGCAGAGCTTGCTTGACCATTTCTCTATAGAGCAACACATTTCAGTGTATCATTCACTATTAGTTTTCCTCTGCAAAATTCTCATCTCTTCATTCTTTTCCAGTGTACTTGGTCTCTGTCAGTAGTGTGCACACCTATTTCCTCCTTATTCTCCCTCCCTCTGCATCTCTTTCACTGCAGCCCATGTCTCCCGGAGGGTAGAGGAAAGAGAGCTTTTAATTAGGTGAACATGTCTTAGCTCCAGGGAAACCAGAGATGGCATGCTGACACATGGCCACTGCTTAGGCAGCCTGACCCAGCTGAGAAGTGTGGCGATCAGGGCGGAGAGCCTCATCTCACCCATTCCCTGGAGGCTGTGGCACCGTGGCTTCGGCATGGTTCCCAGATCTCTCCATCTTGTTTGCGTCAGTGTTACAGTACAGATTCCCATCAGCAGCAGTAATGGTTGTCTAATAGGGGGCTCCAGTCCTGCCTGTGGACAGTAATGAGGACGGCTGCCAGCGTGGCACAATCAGCCTTGCCTTTCACTTGATGTGTGTGCGCCTGTCTGTCTTAGGCACTTTCATCGGGAAGGTAGCAACCACCCCTCCACCCTCCACCCAATTCCCCTGCACCCTCCAGCACCCTCCTTCCTAATTCTCCGCTTTCACTTCCTGTCTCACACAAAAACAGTCCCAGACTAATTCCATCAGTCACCCTGAGATTGTATTACATAAGCAGAGTCAAAGACTCAGTGGGAGTTTGGCCTTGGGGTAAGTCTGTTTGCTCTACCTTAGATACCCTATAGTGATAGTCAAGGGGGGAACAATTACATTCTAACCTCCAGCACTGTGGAAGAGTACTTATATTTCCCCTTTCATCTTTTTCTCTATGTCTTTCTCTAGCTCACACTCTGTTTCTATCCATCTTCATTAGCATCACAGTAAAGCTGTATTTATCGTTCTTGGAGAGGATCTGTGGCTTGCCTAGGGGCAGGTGTGATGAAGTTAGAAACTCACAAGCACACACACACACACACACACACACACACACACACACACACACAAACACACTTTTGACACTTACTCGCTGCATTCCTCTTAACAGACTGCTTCATGGCTCTCAGAGCTAAAACGTGACGAATGGGGAAGTGACCTAAATCAAATACATTATGATGGTTTTTAAGTAAAGCCATAAGATCCTTGATGCAATCTGTTTTTTGACCAGTCTCTGTGGAGGACATTTGCATTCAAGCAACCAGAACAAAGTCAAGGTCATTTCTTCATATTCTTTTTTTGTTTTCTTTTCTTTGTGAACCTTCTACCAAAAAACTTCTGCTGGATAATCAACTGAAGCAATTCGTTGGTTATCAAACTAGTTTCATATTAATACTGTTCTTAATACACAGTCAAATAACCAACTAAAAGATGTAGGTCTAAACAAAAGTGACAACTAAATATAAAAATGATATTTAAATTAATGTTCAAGGGTTGAACTTCTAACAGCAAGCATACAAAGGCAAGTAGATAATTTAACACGTATGGACAAGAAAATGTTAGAAAACACATGAATGAAAATATATTTTCTCAGGAAATTATCACCTCATAACATACCTGCAAAGTATAGCAATGATTGCACCAACACTGACAATTTTTTAAAGCTGATATTTTTGTCCCTGGATGTTTGCTTTCTGTTTCAAACTTGTGCAGAGAGAGGTAGGAATACAAAGGGGCTATAATTACACACATTATTATAGAAACTGCTGTGTGCTGAGCCCCCCACAGTAAATGACTCCAGAGCTGTGAAGAGAACAGAACATGGAGGAAGAACACTCAATACTGAGGGGGCAGTAATGGCTGTGCCACTTCTGCTTAAAATATATCCTTGATAGTACACACAAGAGCCTAATTACTTATACCCCCAGTTCTAAAAAGAATGGGGTGTTGCTTAAAATATAAAAAAACAGAACCAATAGTTCTTCCACAAAAGACAATTGAAAACATATCAAATGTTGCAAGTGAGACGTTTTACTATTTCAAGAAAAATATTAGCTCATCTTGAATTTGATGTCAGCAACGCATCTCAAAAATGTTGGGACAGGGCCATGTTTGCCACTGTGTAGCACCCCCCCTCTTCTGTTAACAACAGTCCTTAAACATCTGGGACCTAAGGAGACCAGCTGCTGGACCTTATGGATGTTGTCCCATTTTTGTCTGATACAGAATTCCAGTTGCTCAACATTCCTGGGTCTTCTTTGTTGTATTTTGCTTTATCAAATGTGTTCAGTTGGTGAAAAGTCTGAACTGCAGACAGGCCAGTCCAGCACCCAGACTATTCTACTACGAAGCCCTGCTGTTTTAATAGCTGCAGAATGCGGTTAGCACTGTCTTGCTGAAATATGCAAGGCCTTCCCTGAAAAAACATCGTCTGGAGAGGAGCATATGTTGCTTTAAAACCTGTATATACTTTTCAGCACTGATTATGCCTTTCCAGATGTGCAAGATGCCAGTACTGTGGACACTAATGCACCCCCATGCATTCAGAGGAGAGGGACCATCTGATTTTTGAACTGAGCGCTGAAAACAAGCCAGATGGTCCCTCTCCTCTTTAGTCCAGAGGATGCAGTGTCCATGATTTCCAAAAAGAATTTCAAATTTTTATCCATCTGACCACAGAACAGTTGTATACTTTGCCTCAGTCGATTTTAAATGAGCTTTGGCCCAGGGAAGATGGCAGCATTTCTGAATCGTGTTCACATATGGCTTCCTCTTTTGCATGACAGAGCTTTAACCTGCATTTTGTGAATGGCACAGCCAATGATTTCTGAAAGTGTCCCTGAGCCAGGGCAGAATCAGGTCTGTTTGTAATGCAGTGCTGCCTGAGAGCCTGAAGATCACCAGCTTCCAATATTGGTGTGCACATAGATGTCTCCTGATTCTTGGAACCTTTTGATGATGTTATTGTTGATGGCTGAATATTCAAAGTCTTTGCAATTTTACATTGAGGAACATTATTCTGAAATTGCACCACAATTTGCAGACATGGTTTCTTGCAGCTTGCTGAAACCTTCACAATCTTTACTTCTGAGGGACTATGCCTCTCTAAGGCGCTCTTTTTATACCCAATCACATTACTGGCTTGTCACTAATTAACTTAGTCACAACATGTTCCTTCAGCTGTTTCTTTTTTTAGTACCACTTACTTTTCCAGCATTTTGTTGTCCTTGTCTCAACTTTTTTGATACTGCCATCAAATTCAAGATGAGCTAGTATTTTTCATGAAACAGTAAAATATGTCACTTTCAACATCAGATTTGGCAGATTTATATGAAGCAAGCAATATAATACACCAATTTATTGCAAGCAGTGCAAACCTCACTGCATGCCAGCCTCATTAAAACAGAGACTGACCTATTTTTAATTCTGACAAATGTCCAAAGATTGTGCTCTGGGATGATCTGCTGGGGGAAAACATCTTTCACAGAAACGGCTACAAACAACTCATGACTGAAGCATTTTGGCTCAACACTTGCACTAAAATTAGAGAAATAAGGTGCCCAAACAGAGCAGCTGCACATATGTAATTTTTATTCTTGTGAACATCATGCTGGTTTATTACTGTATGAATACAATAAAACCTGTTTTCCTCAGAGTTGGAATGTTCAAGTTCAAAAAATAGTTCATGGAATACTTAAAATTTGGGTAAATGCACTTATATTGCTGTGTTCTGAAAAGCGAAATGAGAAGGTCTACAGCCTTGTGTTGCTTTACAGTAAATACAGATGGTTGGTTTAGCTCAGCAAACTTGAAATTTGGGAAAACAAACTCCCCCAGTCCTAAAATGCAGTTATTAAGGTTCCCATTTGTTTAATGTGTGTAAAAAAAAAACTGTAGCTGATTTGTTTCAGGTGAAGTTTTGTGTTGTAATTGTTGTTTGACCACCAACTGTGTATCCTTCCACCTTATGTCCACTGTCCAAAAACCTAAACTGCAGGTCTCTGCAAACTTGGCAACCTCACTGTGATGACCCGTTCAGATACGCACTCTGTTCTGGGATTTGGCATGTCTAAATGTGTCAGCTTCATGTGTGAATAAGCAGAATGATTACTTTTTCGAAATAAAAGTGACTGCAATAGTATCCTTGGTAACATTTAATTACTTTTACTTTCAGGAGTCTGAACTGCATGCAGAGGACAGGCATGCACAAGCTCACCCTCCCAAAAGTGTGAAAGACAGAATCACTTAACAGATTGATGAAGCCATCAATATTACATGTCCCATATCTGAAAAGGGCTTAAGATTCTGCAGACATACTTTGCCTGAGTGTCAGTGACCAAAGAACAGAAACAGAATGCAACCTGTACCCTCAAATACTACTTAGGAATTTCTATACAGGAATGGATTAAGCATGCAGGACACAACTTACTCAAACAGGAGGTCTTCTGTTTTGTTCCTGGCCATCTGAGTCCATTTCAACCAGAATATTTCACTGATGTTTTTGCTTTAGCTTTACCTGACATACCTCCTTCAATGGGGATAGTGCTACACAGTGGGGAGTTCAGGTGCTCCTGTGACCAAAAGTCATTCGTGTCAGTTAAAAAAGAAGAAAAAAGCTGTCTAACCTGTTCCACAGCAGGTTCAGCTCTATCAGTCTGCTGTACACTCACTGGCCAGTTCATTAGGTATACCTGTTCAACCGCTCAATGACATAAATATGTAATCAGCCAGTCACAAGGCAGCAGCTCAACAGATTTAGGTATGTAGGTGTGGCTAAGGTGACCTGCTGATGTTCAAACCAAACATCAGAATGGGGAAAAAAGGTGATTTTAGTGATTTTGAACATGGCTGGGTTGTTGGTGCCAGATGGGCTGGTCTGAGTATTTCAGAAACTGCTAATCTACTAGGATTTTTTTCTGCATAATCATCTCTAGGGTTTACAGAGAATGATCAGAAAAAGAGAAAATATCCAGTGAGCAGCAGTCCTCATTGAAGGCAACAGTAACTCACATAACCACTCATTACAACAAAGTACTGTATGTCTCTGAATGCACAACACATTGAACCTTGACGCAGATTGGTTACAGCAGCAGAAGAATACACCAGGTACCACTCCTATCAGCTAAGAACAGGAAATTGAGGCTACAATTAGCATGGGCTCACCAAAACTGGACAACAGAAGACTGAAAACTTACCTTGTCTGATTTTCTAATGTGTCTTTATTTCTCCTGCAACCTTTGGATGGTAGGGCAAGAATCTGATGTAAGCAACATGAAAGAATGTATCCATCCTACCCTGTATCAAATGTTCAGGTTGGTAGTGGTGGTATAATGGTGTGGGGGATATTAGGGCCACTTAGTACCTAGTAAGCACTGTTTAAACACCACAGCCTACCTGAATATTATTGCTGATCATGTCCATGAACATGACAATGAGATCACCGTACTTATCAAAGCCTCCACAGTCACCAGATTCAATCCAACAGAGCACCTTAGGGATGTGGTGGAGTGGGAGAATCTCATCATGGATGGTTAGACGACAAATCTATCATGTCAATATGGACCAAAATATCTGAGGCATGTTTTCAGCACCTTTCTGAATCTATGCCACAAATAATTAAGACAGTTCTGAAGGTAAAAGTGAACCCAACCCAGTACTAGCAAGAGAAAGTGCCTTGAGACTACTTTTGTTGTTAACAAGCGCTGTATAAATAAAATTGAATTGAATTGAATAAACCTAACAGAAGTACCTGGTGAGTGTATATATGGGCTAAAAAAAACCCAGCACTGTTCCAAGTCTTCACAAAGGTTTTTGCATAAATAAAGTGTAGTTGCAAAGTAGTGTGGAAAATCACAGACAAATTTTTTATCAAAGCTGGACGTTCTGCGTTTCTGCTCTACTGCTGCTGGGGAGCAGCCATCAAAAGGACAGCAAGCAAAGAGCTCTTTGAAACGGAGTAACACTGGAGCCCCACTCTGGACAGCTGCCATGCCACACTGATGGCGTGTGTGTGTGTCTGTGTGAAATCTTTTGTGCAAAATGGAAAGGGGTAGAGGTGGAGGAGAGAGGGAGATGTGAAGGGGAGGGGGGTAAGCCTTATGTAACATGAATAGCTCCAGCAAACTGAAGCCAACAACGTTACTACACTCTTTCAAGCTCAGCTGAATACTTGGGATGTTTCTCAACCATTTACTTCTGTTGTTGCAACGCATAAGCAGATTTCTGTAAAGCCAAGATCAAAATAAATTACTTCTCAGCTCTGTCCAGTTAGGAAACATCAAAGCTTAAACTTCTCTGATTCAAAGGGAAAACAATAATGTGATGCTGAATATAACTCAATGAAAAACAAGAAATCAATGTAAGATTTCCTTTATTTTAACACAGAATAAGTACTGAAACATTTAGTTATTGGTAAAGCACTAGAAATTAAGTATCTAATACTTCACAGCAAAAAGAAACTGATTGTCTTAGCCTGTGGCTTTGTTCAGTACAGAGGAAAGCCACAGGGTGAAACACATCCTTTTTCTGATTTAAAACATACATAGACAGAAGGTGCTGAGGATTTCATTTATTTCAGATTTTTTTAAGGGATCAGCATAGATTATAATTTTTGAGTGTTGTGAGTTGAGCATGCCCACTCCTTCACTATGCAATCAGACACAGAGAGTTACTTTACTCCTTTCATGTTTTAAGATTTTACTGCTTGTATGTGTTTCATGTGATTGTTTATCTTTAGGTTTTATACTATACTATATACTATATCCTCTAAACTCCTCTCCCAAACAATTACATGCACCTTCAGCTCCTCCCTTGTATATTCCCAAGGGGTCACCACAGCAGATTAATCCACTCTGATAATTTGGCAGAGTTTTTACACTGGATGCCCTTCCTAAAGCAACCCTCCATGGTGAGAGGGGCTTGTGGGCCCACATGGAATCAAACCGGAGCCCTTTAAAGGTGAAGTGTAAACCACTATGCTATGGGGACACTCCTCTCCCAAATAGTAACTGTCCAATTCTATCTTAGGGCCCTGTAACACCATGACAATTTAACAAGCTTATGCCAATGCATCCAAATTCCTCTAAAATGCTGGCATATGCAAAACAATGATGTTAAAAAGATATATACATAATGTATTGCTATCATACACTGCCCGGCCAAAAAAAAAGTCGCCACCTGGATGAAGTGATGCACCCATCATGCCTAGTGCCTACTGTACAAGCCTGTGGGGGCAGTGCTATGATCTCGGGTTGCTGCAGTTGATCAGGTCTAGGTTCAGCAACAGTATGTGCTCAAAGAATGAGGTCAGCTGACTACCTGAATATACTGAATGACCAGGTTATTCCATCAATGGATTTTTTCTTCCCTGATGGCACGGGCATATTCCAAGATGACAATGCCAGGATTCATCGGGCTCAAATTGTAAAGAGTGGTTCAGGGAGCATGAGACATCATTTTCACACATGGATTGGCCACCACAGAGTCCAGACCTTAACCCCATTGAGAATCTTTGGGATGTGCTGGAGAAGGCTTTGCGCAGCGGTCAGACTCTACCATCATCAGTGCAAGATCTTGGTGAAAAATTAATGCAACACTGGATGGAAATAAATCTTGTGACACTGCAGAAGCTTATCGAAACAATGC
>VUQH01046050.1:0-10866 GCA_015106775.1 Etroplus canarensis
CTACTCAATACTGAGCACAGGGTCTGAATACTTATGACCATGTGATATTTCAGTTTTTCTTTTTTAATACATTTGCAAAAATTTCTACATTTCTGATTTTTTTCTGTCAAGATGGGGTGCTGAGTGTACATTAATGAGAAATAAAATGAACTTTTTTGATTTTGGCAAATGGCTGCAATGACACAAAGAGTGAAAAATTTAAAGGGGTCTGAATACTTTCCGTACCCACTGTATATAGCAACTCCTGGCTGCTATTTACCTTCTCAATTCCTGTTGAATCAAGGGTGCACAGTGTGAAAACTTTATTGTTCATAGTACTGTAGGTCCCTTTTAACTTTGAGAGACTACTAGAGTCAATTTTCCTTGAAGTGTTATTAACTAGTCTTCCTCTACCAATTTTTCATCCTAATTAACCTGTCATTTTACACATGAGTCATAAAGCTTGATTGGAGCTTTAATGGAGCCTGGAGTATAATAAAACTGCTAAAGAGTCAGGTCGGGTGGAAGGATAATTTGGTACAATGTGAGTCTTGTTTGCATAGTTTTGGCCATCAGTCATATTCATAATGATAATGCTGTTCTTACCAAGTGAGTTGCTAAAAACTTGGAATGCAGCAACAATGCAAAAAAAGACATTTAATATGGGTAGAACAATTTTGTGCCCATTGCCTGTTAGTGTATATTGTGGACAGCAGCAGTCCTTGAGTTTTCATAAGGCCTAGAGTATCAGTAACAGAGAGTTAGAAAATGCTCCAGTATAAGTCTGATCCACAGCACCTCCAGCTCACAACCTACAGGACTTAACAGCATTGGCTTGTTACAACTGTTTATCATTCTGTCTGAGACTCTAGCAATGTTGCTATCTAATCAGATCTCAGCAATTACATAACACATTTTCAGCTTTAATTTTAGCAGATTGATGTCTCTATTGACAAAAAAAACAAAAAAAAAAAAACAGACATACACCCCTTTTAATACATGGTCCCTAAATTACAAGGGGTAACGTATTGTAAGTGGGCACTCGGCAGCTACGTGCTTTCTGAACAGCTGCTTGTCATTTTACAGTTATCTCATGTGCAAAAGGCCTTATGCAAGATTCAAAACTGAAAGAAGACATTTAGACTTTTGCAATTTTGAAAAGTAAATAGGTTACCATGGAAATTAAGAATATTATAAAGAGGCTCAAAAGGGAATTGGTTATTGTAGAGATATAAAAAGAAATTGACTTGCCAAAACCAAAATTTTACTACATTATTAAAGCAGGTACATGAAGATAATGAGGAAATGGTAAATGAGCTACAAGATCAAGAGAAATCCAGGTGCGTACTGCATGCTTAATGACTGCATAGCAACTCAAGAAAGGTTTCCAGGAGGTGCACGTACATGTTTCTTTGCCAACAATCAATACTTCATGACCGTAACATCAGAGGATTAGCCATAAGATGGAAACCCCTGAAAAACTTCACAAACAGAAAGGCCAGGTTGCAAAAGCATACTTTAGAAACCCTGGAGAATTTTTAAACAAAGTTTTATGCACTCATGAAACAAACATCAGCCTCAATCAAAGTAATGGAAAGAGCAAGTCATGCAGAGAAAAAAGGAACTACTCATAAACCAAGGATACCAACCTCTTCTGTCAAAAGTGGTAGTGGAACACCATGAGAGAATATCTAATCCTTTAACAGATGTTTATGGATAAACAGTTCAGTATCATTTTCTGGATTTTTTGGAAATTATTGTATTCTATGGGTAGCACAGTGGTGTGGTGGTCAGCACCATCACCTCACAGCAGGTCCTGAGTTCAAATCAACTGACCAGCTTGGGTCTTTTTTGTGTAGAGTTTGTATGTTCACTCTGTGCCTCTGTGGGTTCTCCCTGGGTGCTACTGCTTCCTCCCACAGTCCAAAGACCTGAAGGCATAGGTTACATGGCAATTGTAAATTGACTTTAGGTGTAAATGGTTGTCTATTTTTCTGTGTTTGCCCTGCAATAGACCCGTAACCTGTTCAGGGTGTACACTGCCTCTTGCCCAGTGGCTGCTTCTCAGCATTCATCTGTCTGTCCATTACAAATCTTGTTACAGTTACAGGAACTGAGTTGTTTGCTGGATCTTTACCAGATTGTGTTTGGTTAATACTTATGACAGGTAGAAGAACTGATAATATTTATGAGATAATGTGGTCAAGGGTCAGGGTCACACAGAATCATAAATCAAAATCTTATTAGTAATGTTAGAGCTTTCTGAGCATCTGAATCCTAACAAAATCTTGAATACATAATTACTATGATGGGTAGAAAAACTGATAACATTTTTGAGGTTATGGGGCCAAAGGTCAAAGTCTCATGGGGTTGCTGCCATAGGAGCTCATTGAGTTGCTGGATCTTTGCCATTACTTGTATGGTTAGTTACTAGGATGGATTGAAAAATTTAGAGCATTTTAGAGATCATGAGGCCAAAAGTCAAGGTCACAGGAAGTGGTCAGTGATAATCTCTTTACCACCATAGAAGATAATTTGAATCTTTGATCCTTGCCAATGCTTGTATTGTGTTGTATTCACCATGATGGGTGGAAGAACTAAGAACATTTTTGAGGTGCGTTCATCTGTCCATTAGAAAATTTACCACTACAAGAGCTGACTTGTTTGCTTGATCTTTACTAAACTTTGTGTGGTTAATTCCCATGATAAGTAGAAGATCCAATAACATTTGTGGGATCAAAGGTGAAAGCCACAAAGGGTCCGATTTAAGGTGGAGGTATACTGGCTGAGTTCTAGGCATTTCATTTTTTTTTTAATTGAATATGGTGAAGCAATGACCAAAAAAAATCTACAATTTTGCAAGCATTCTATAAGCATTTATTACAGTGCGGACCATAAATGCCATACTTGCCTGTCTACATAATAAAGTTTTACGCTTAAAGTGATAGCCTTCAGTAATTAAGCAACTTCTCCAAAATAAATTTTTAAAAAACATACAATTCCATTAAAGGAAGACCACACACCTGATTGATACAAACTCTATGTAAAGCTTTGGCCTTCTTTCTCTCTGTCTCAGGAATGTACATTACCTTGCATCTCTCCCGCTTTCTTGCTGCTCCATTTGACTCCCTGGAGTGAGGCTGGGTTAGGGCTGTGCCCAGGGCAGGAGGCTGTATTAATAAGACATACTGCCATGGAAAGGTATAGATCAGAGGAGAAAACAGCGCTCTGGGCTAAAGCACAGCGAGTCAAGGCAGAGGGGAAAAGAAGAACGGGAAAGTCAGGGGAAGCGGGAGAGCTAGAAAGAGGGAGATTGAAGGGAAGACATAATGCCTAGGGTACTGTGAAGAATAGATGGCTTTGTGTCTTTGAAAGAGCACAAAACAAAGAGCAGGAGAGGTGAAGGAGGGATGATAAGGTCTAAAATGATGAACTCAGCAGGAGGGCATATATAAGGGCAGTGATGGGAAGGATTTGAGAGATCTGTGCTATCTGTGAAGTGTCTTGAGGCATGTGGTTAAAGGAGAAGATGAGTAGTATGGTGAGAAATAAAGATGAAAAAAGGTGCTTTAAAGAGATGCAGGCCTCTGAGTCTAAACCGAAGCCCAACTGTGAAAACAAAGTGCACCACAAAGCAAAATAAAGTCCTGTCACTCTCTCTGGCATCTGATTTAATAACCATTTTGCCTTTTTACTCAGTCAGGCCCCATCTTCTGCATTTCATATATAAAAGTAGACCTTTATCAAGATGTCAAACAGAGTCAAACTAAAATAATGACTCATGGTGGGGGAAAAACAGCATATTTTTATTTTGCACCATGAGTTCCATGAAGGGGTCCATTTTCTACCCTTGTTAGTATGCCAATGGTTTTTAACAAGGAGACAAAAGCTGTTGAGGGGGCATTTGGCTATGCCTATCTAAAAATGTCTGAAACTGCTTTTCCAAGCACCTTCTGAATTAAAGCCATTGTGATGGTAATTTTGTCACCTCTAATGGACAATTAGATATGCTAGCAGATAGAGAACACTCTGCATAACAATCTCTGGGTTCTAATTACCTCACCAAACGGCATGGTTACTCGTGCGCCTATGGATCACTAAAGCAATAAGACAGAAGAGTGGGGATAGATTGAAGGTGAAAGGGGGCAGTTTCTGTATTAAACTTATCCTTCCCTGATAAAGGCCTGATGGATGAGGAGCTGTATGAACTTTCATACATCTGTCAAATAATAGCTCCTTTCCTTGAGTGGTCTCAACTTGACACTCAAAACTTTAGTATTCGGTGTCTTGGAAGCTGTGCCCTTTCTGTAGCAGCATGAAGACCATATATCGGAGCACTTTTGTTAAAATGCATTACTGTGAAAAAGTCTTAAGCACCCCTCATTCTTTATATTTTTGACAGGAAAATTGGAAATAGGTGCAAAGATTTATTGACTCATGTGCAATCATAAATGGAAGTACAGCAAATAAGGCAAAAACAGAGTTTGTATAATTCTAATGAGTTTAAAACTCAGTATCTAGTATGATCACCTTTATTCTTAAACAAAGCCTAAAGTTTTTTAGGCAAGCTTTTTGTAATTTCTTTAAGTAATTTAGCTCTCCAGTCTTCTTGAAAGACATTCCAAAGCTCTTCTTTGGATGTTGGCTGCCTTTTGTTCTGTTTTCTGTCAGCATAATCCCACATTGCCTCAGTAATGTGGAGGTCTCTCCATAAGATCTGTTGCCACTAATTTTCATTCTAGTTATTGTGTAATTTGGCATACCTCATCCTTTTCTCCCTATTTCCATCTTTAAGAAGGGTTTTTCTGACAGCCACCCTTCCGCTGAATGAAGACAGTAGATGGATCAATTGACGGGCCAGATGCATCTCTCATATCCTATGTCATGTCTTTGCTAGATTTTTCCCCCCTGTTTCTTAAGGACATGACTTTCAGATACTGTTCATCTGCTGTAGCTAGTTCTTTAGGCCCATCACTTCTTATTTTACCCTCCACTTGTCCAGTTTCCTCAACATTTTTAAGGACACACACTGCACACCATGCCAAGCTATGCCAAGTTTTCATCTAATAGCTCTTTGGGAATCACCTTGTTGGTTCAAAAATATAAATTTGTGCCTGTTGAACTGTGTTATCTTTGGAATTTTTTTTGTAGCTTCAGCTGAATAAAAGGGAACAAATGATGTGTTTTTGCAAGAGGCTTTTGGTAACAAAGTGCCTAAAGATACCCTAAAGGTATGATTTAAAATTGCTTATTTTCTAAGTTGTCTGTCGTGTTTAGACAGAAAACTGATTCATCCATTATGTTAGGTGCCTTTTTATTGTTGAATGAATCATAAGTCGGTGAAAAGTGGCTGAACAAACAAAAAACAAATTCCTCTGAAATTTTTTAAGTAGAAGGGCTGAACTGAAAATGAGTGAAAAAGCAGCCAAATTCCAATGTTGAATACCCAAACACAAACAGGCAGCACTCGTATAAAACTTCAGGAAACAAGCTGACATATCTCAAATTTACCAAAATTAAGCACCTAGCCACGCAGTCTGCTTTTACAGACATTTGTGAAAGAATGGGTCATTCTAAAGAGCTCACTGAGTTTAAGCATGCTACTGTAATAGTGTGCCACCATCTACCCTCCTGGATATTTCACAGTCAATTGTAAGTGGTATTATTACAAGGTATAAGCAACTCAAACTCAAAGTGGCACACCATGTAAAGTTACAGAGTGGGGTGTCGAGTGTGTAAAGGCCATCAAAACTTTGCTGACTCACTAACTGCAGAACTCCAAACCTCTAATAGCATCAACATCAGCACAAAATCTGTATGACAGGAGCTTTGTGGCATGGGTTTCCATGGCCAAGCAGCTGCATGCCAGGCTTATATCACCACGTGCAATGCCAAACATCGAATGAAGTGCTATAAAGCACACCATCACTGGACTCTGGAGCAGTGGAAATGTGTTCTGTGGAGTGACAAATTATGTTTCTCTCTCTGTCAGTGTGATGGATGAGTCTAGGTTGGTGAATGCTAGAAGAACGTCAGCTGCCTGACTGCACTGTGCCAACTGTAAAGTTTGGTGGAGGAGGGATAATGCTATGGGGTTGATTTCTGGACCCATGTATTCCTGTGAAGGGAGATTGTAATTCTTCAGGTTACCAAGATGTTTGAGACATGAAAGTCTATGCTTCCAACTTGAACATGTATACCTGATGAAGGGGCTGGGTTCAAATTAACATATTTGAAAATGAGAGGTGATGGTGAAGGAGCTCTTGAGCCTATCTAGGATGCTGAGAGTATATAACGTGAAAAGATTTGGGAACCACTGGTCTAAAGAATCATACAGTTTGAAGCCTCCAAAAACAAAAAAATCAGACTGATATTGCAACAAACTGGCTTTTACATGAACACACAGTCCTCTGCAGAAGTTAGAACAGTTGTAGGTGTTTTTCAGAGGAGAATTTTGTAGTTCTTTTCATATCTAAACTGGTTCGGGAATGTCTCCACTGGGGAAGGTACTAATCAAGATTGAGTAATATTTTAATTAAAATCTGAAGCTGTTATTCAAATCTGACCAAAGTTTACCAGCACACTCCTATTAAAGCAAATTAGCTGTTATGCCTAAGATTTGGAAAACAAGTTTCTCTTTAGGTAATGGCCACTGCTTGTCACTAATTGAGAAGTTTTTATTACGCTATAAAGGCTGACACTGACATCATTCAAATTAAACATTTTAAGAAGCCTAAGTAATGTGTAAATGCTAGAGGTGCAAGTTGCTTTTGAAAGCTAAACACAAGACAAATTGTACACGTAATTGAAAACGCATTCCTTCACACTTGCAGCTGCAATAGTTTAACCACACTGTGGAACAAAGACCTGATTCCACGCAATTTATTATTGAGTATGGAGCTCTTCATTTGACTGGATAAAGCATAAAACATAATGAGCCACAGAGTTTGACAAATTGTTGAGGTCAGAAGTGTGATCACAATCATTGCACAGATAACTGTGCGGCCCTGCTCTCCAGGCCTTGCTTTTATTTTTGATTACACCCCCAGCATTCATGCCATTAAGTGACCTGCCAATAATTGCTCTACTTTTTTGATAGAAAATGTTCTTTTTGGGCTGCTGATGGATCTCCAAAAAGTCTAATTTAATATCTCTTTGATGTAAAAAGGTAGTAAATGGAAGCATCCCCTGAAATTTAATCATGTTGTCAGGGCTCCTGTCAGGCATCACCATTAACACTGAATACTTATTGCTTTTTCTATTATCCCTGCAGCTATTACTTAACTTTTTCAGGACGTACATTTCTTGCTTTGAACCCAGACTTTGCAGCACTCCCGACAGAAAATATGTGTGAAAAGGAAAGTTTCAACACTCTAGGCAGTCCTCTAAAAAACTAGGTACACTCTTATTTCTTCCAAAGGACTTAAGAGGGTAACTAGCAGCCAGGTGCTGCTAATTAAACACACTTGATTAATTGATCATGAGCCAGTGTGAACACCTCTGTAATAGCAGGGATATTTGGGATATTTTTGGTCTGGAGCGCTCTGGTGTATGTGTGCTCCAGACCAGAGTGGACATTGCATCAAATTCAGACAAAAAAGGTCAGACTGCGCAATGTGCTGAGAAATTGCAAAAAAATCTAAAAGGTACATGTTAGACTCTGCAGGCCTCAGTTAGCATGTTATATGTTAAACTTCACGACAGTACAAATAAAAAAAGACTATACAAGTGTGGCTTGTTTAGAAGGGTTGCCTGGAGAAAGACTCTTCTCTCTAAAAGGACATGGCAGCACAGCTTAGGTTTGCAACATTGAACCTAAACAAACTACAAGACATCTGGAAGAATGTCCTTTGAACAGAAGTTTGGCCATAATGTTCAGCGCCACATTTGGTGAAAACTAAAAACAGCGTATCAGCACAAAAATCTCATACCATCTGTCAAGCACAGTGGTGGAAGACTGATGATTTGAGGTTGTTTTACCTGCGGCATCTTGCAGTCATTGAGTCAATTATTAACTCCTAATCACGGGGTGTACTTAATTTTTCCATTGACTGCATAAAATCCTGTGAACATTTTCTTTCTGACATGACTGAACAGTTCCAGGTTTTACTATGTTTGTAATTTCCTTAAATTATGTGCTTCCACTGTCTCATTTTTTTTCTATCTGTCTCCTCTTTCACTTTGCAGGTAATGAGCTATTGTACCGTAATAGGGATGGTGATGTCATCAAGTTCAACGTTGATACCAATGAGCAAACCATCTTGGTGCATAACAAGAAATTTGTAAGTCTTTATTTCCATTCTTTTTGCTAGTCTCTATTTTACTTTCTTTTTACAATAAAAGGACAAAAGCACTCTCCATGGCTGCCCATGAATTAAATTGAATTTTTTTCCAGTGGTGTCAGCAAACGAAGGGACTGAATCTCTTTTTTATTACAAATTATCCATTATTACTCTGACATGTGAGCTGCATATTTAACACTTGGGGAACCCTCACAAATGGACATGTAGCATCAGTGCTGCAGCAGCTTGGGTGGCAACACGCAACGTTATGTCCACCATCAAATTGCCAGGCCCTGGTGCAAAGATTAATGCAGCTTCCATTTGCTTCAGGAGCCAAGCAATCTGTCAGACACAGATATTTAAGGATTAGTTTTATTAAAAAAATATCACGCATGATTGGAGGTCTCTTCCTTTTTCTGATATCTTTCTCTGATTCTTAGGAAATGTACAAAGCCAGCAAGTATGAGGTGTCTCCTGACTTGAAGCATGTGCTGCTGGCCTACAACGTTGCACCGGTGAGCTTCTCATTTGTTTGCTTGTTTTTTGAATTAGCAAACTGACAGCAAAATATGTCAGCTGCCTCTGGTGAGGGTATGGGGTGTAGGCTTGCAGTGGAGCGGAGGCAGCAGGGGAAGTGCGGAAAGAGGGAGCGAGGGAGGGAGGGGAAAGTAATCATGGCGGGGTGTGAAGGCCTGTCGCACACCACTGCCTGTCAGCGATGGTGGCGGGGGCTAACACAGCCGAGTGGAACTATAGCAAGAGAGGCACAAACACAAACAAACCCCTCGGTGCTACAGAGGCTCGCAGGGAGGGAGATGAGATCGACAGTGAGAACGGGACATACTGGATCTGCCAGCACTGTGATAGACATCAAAGCATTTGAGTTCCTAATATAGGTAGATCAAATATATTGAATCATTTTTCTAGCTGATGTTTGTCTGTTTACTATTGCTTCACTACTGAGTCACTGTACAAAGAATTTGTTCCCATTGTTAGTTTATGAAGGATGCTGGCAGATACAGTGTATAACCTTGTGTTATTGCCTGAGATGTACTGAAGATATTACAATACACTGGAGTGTGTTGGAATGTATGTGACTGTGTTTATTATCCAACTACACCTGCATCACCTTGATAGATGACAGTCATTCCTGCTATATGTTCATTGTGGCTCTCATAGTCAATGCACATTCATGCACACATCTCTATAGCGTGCAGTATGGATCATGTTTTTATTAAACACTGCGTATGACTTATAAAACCGAGGCAAACCCACCTCCTCTTACTGTATGAATGTGTCTCTATTGGGCAGTCACTGGTTACATTTCTGCACTTCTTATGAATACAGAATGTTTAACTGTTGACAGCAGACCGAAGAAGCGCAGTCTTCATTAAAAAACTTGGGAAAAAGTGTTAAGATTTCAAATATAACAGGTGAATCCAGGATCAATCATTTTAACATGCGGAGTCAACAACTACATTTTTAAAGAGTTTAATGGCTTCTAGCTGATTGTTTTACTTTTTTACTGTGCTTTATTTTAAAAAAATATATACCAAAATTATATTTTAAAAAATTTGCATCTGTACACCCTCACAATGGATTTTACATCAAACAATCTGTGATTGAAGTGTGCACTTTCAGTTTCTCAAGGTAAAGAAATTATTCTTCAGTGGTCAAATGAGTCCCCTGATCTCATCCCAGTAGAGTAGCTTTTCATTTACTGAAGACAAAACTGAATGCAGAGAGACCCACGAACAAGCAGCAACTGAAGGCGGTTGCAGTAAACTCATGACAGAGCATCTCAAGGGAGGAAACACAGAACTGGATAATGCCCATGTCTTCCAGACTGCACTCATTAAAAGCAGCGCTTATATTTAAAGCTATGATAGTCTGTCCAATTACTTTTGAGCCTCTGAAAATGCTGTAATTCCTAAACAGTTAATGCAGTAGTTTTATTAAAATGTTTGAATGAAAGCTGGGAGTCTGTGCTCTGATAACTTTTTCACTCTGGGATATAAAATGTATTGTAGTTTTATAATCTTGGGTAAGCTCTTCCTGTTCAGAAATAGCATAACAGGCCACTTCCAAACCTATTTAGAGATGAGACATGTCTGAAGAAAAAATCAGTAATAGCTTTTTGTGCTAAATAACTCGTAATGAACAGGATTACTATTGCAACAACACATTCATGATTCAAGATTCAAGATTCAAGAGCTATTTATTTGTCGTTTCAACCACATACAGCTGACGCAGAACATAGTGAAATGAACCAACGTTTCTCCAGGACCTGGTGCAACATGTAAACATACAGACATATGACAGGAAGGGCTATTTTTTTTAAGCAGTTTAAAATTTAAAAATAAAACTTTGAAAGAAAAAAATAAATAGATAAATAATAAAGTGCAACGTGTGCAACATGTTGTAGTTGCAGACAATGCAAGAACAGAACCCTTTTCATCTAAACCAGATGAACATATTGCAAAAAATCAAAATAGTGCAAAACAGTTGACATGAAAGACACAATGAAAAGACAACGCAACAAGACACTAACACCGAGAAAAAGAGGTGATGTGCAGTAGCAGCGATTGAGGTAGTGCAGATTGTG
>VUQH01046051.1:10895-25233 GCA_015106775.1 Etroplus canarensis
AAAGGTGAATCCATAATATCCCTAAAATTTTTTTTTTTTTTTTTTAATCGATTTCAGCCTTGGCAACAGCCGATGGAAATGGTGGCAGATATGACATGGTGTCACCATGAAAGTATGTGATCCCACGATCAGTTTTTTTTTGTTTGAAGTATGTATTCTGTCTTGCTTCTACTTACTTTCATTCCTCTTCTCTCCAGTGCATACCTCCACCTACTTCGTACTCTCAACACGTGGATGTTGAAAAGTGCTACATAAATAGCTGTCATAATTATTAGTTTATAGTTTTATAAAACATCCCTGTGTATTTTCTGCTTCATGTTGCTGTATATTATACTAACTTCACTACCCATCTCTAAACTCGTGGTCACACACAACACAAGGCATGTGAAGATGTCACCCTGCGCTCTGGAAGGTGATGTGCATGCTTTTGCAATGTATACTCTTTGCATTTCATAGAAAGGATAAGACAGGAGAAAACGCTTGCATTTAAAAACTCGAAAAACCCAGGATGCAGGAATTATCCTGGAAAAAAAAAAAAATCAGCCTGGAATTATGCACTTAACAAAAGCAGCAAAAGCAAGCACAGACATATTAATTAGTATGAAAATGATGTAGTTGGACAATGAAGTACAGAAAACCATCATCTCCACATGAGCACAGGACTGTGCTGAGTCAGAGAAAGCTCAGACGACCCCATGACCCTTTAGGGGAAAGCTCCTACCATAGGTCAAAAGGCTGGTGAAGCTGCTGCCATGGTCAACCAGTTTGATACAGCGGGGGTTAGACTTTTTAAAAAAAAACAGGCTTATCGTTTCACTGTCAAAATAATGTGGGTTCAGATAGCAAGGGAGCATTGTGCTCTTCCTTACTAATTCGGCAGGTGCAGCTGCTTTATGCCTCTGTTCGGCTGCCACTCATTTCATTTTAAAAACCACTTTCACACCCGTGGCACCTGTCACGAGTGATTTTGGCAAGAGAAGTCACAGGGGTGTTACGTTTGTGTGCAGACTGGTCCAGACCAGCAGGGTGCACACTGAGGCGAGGTGAGCCAGTGAGGCCAAAGGTGACCTGGAGGCGCCTGTGCCAACATACAGAGATCAGCAGATGCTGGCCGGCTTCTGAGCACTGCTATGGATGAAAAGCTCACAGGGTCTTGGATTAAAGGTAAAACAAGCTTTAACTGTTCTGATTTCACCTAGTCACAGCAGTGATGGAAATCTATTAGGAATGAAGAGCAGATACAACTTCGTTATAATCCAAAATATTAAATCCCTAATTTGTTAGCTGTATTGCATAAACTAATGAGAATTAAAGTCCACTGGAAGTCAAGGAGGCTCATGGCCTTGAGCACTCCTGATCCATTAGGTCAGGTGGGCCACTTAAGTACAGCGATTGCCTGACAACTCATAAAGAAAAACACCTCTAAACTTTTCCCCTTAGTTTAACTACACATTAAAACCCTGAGACGTCTTGAGAGATAGAAGTGCAATTTTAAAAATATGACTTCTGCATTATAAAGATATTCTGCTGTAGTAAAGCAAGGAAACCTGTGAGCATGACTGATTGGGCTTACACTGTAAGAAATAAAAGACTTTATCCTGTAACTAAAAAGCTAATTATCTGTCAATTCATAGAAAATGTCTTTTTTTTTTACTGCGTAAACACCATAAAATTTTATTCTAACTAGCTCCCCGTGATCATCGGGCCACTAGTTCTTCATGAATGATGACCTGACCCAACCCTACCTGGCATGATGTAAGGTTAGATACTATGGTCAGTTTGTTTGTTTTTTTTGTTTTTTTTCAAATTGGAAGATGAAGAATTGGTACATATAGCAGCAAAGTTGATTCAATATTATCCCTTAAGATTTTTTAAAGTGATTTTAGCCACAGCAATGGTGGCAGACACAACATGGTGTCACCATCATCATATATGATCCCATGATTTTGTGCAGATTTGGTAAATAGTTAGAGATATTACAAAAAATACATAAAAATTTTACAGAAAATGCCACCTGGTGGCCAATCTATACCTCCAAAATGGCTAAAAAATCTAGTCTAATCTCATGGAGGTCTATCACTGTGCCAAAATTCAAAATCCAGCATTAATTGTTTTTGTGCCATCTTAATGACACAAATAATTTGAAGCAGAGGCGGCACTTATAATTTCATCATATCTCTGCTTTTCAGGGATACAAATAATAAAAAAACAGAGCTTTTTTATTATTCATTTGAATACTAAACAATAGCAAAAAAGCTATTTTTAAATTTCATACTTTGGTGTATGACAGGCCATGGGTTATGTATTTGTCAGTGGGTAGACTGTAAAACTGATGAAAATAAAGCTATAGTCCAAAATTTAGACCCTTCTTATTTGAAATCTCCACATTTTCCAAAGCCAACCAGTGGGCCAGAATGGACTCTTTGGTGGGCAAGTTCTGACCCGTGGGTCATATGTTTGATTCCCCTGTGTGAGATGATCAATGTGAGCAAGTTTCACTAAATTCTGACCAACAGTCTTGGACAAGTCATGATTCTTGTGAGTTGTGGCTAAGTACAAATGCCTTGCCATGACATTAGCTTTCCTTCTGTCAGAAGAGCTAAAAATGGAACAAGGAGCCACCAAGCTCAGGGTTAGAGTCACAGTTCGTTAAACCTACTTTCTGTAACAGACTTCTGGTCTTTTACATACCTACAAAATGAGCTGGAAGAACCAGACCGAACACTAAGCTCTTAGTAAAAATTGCTCCAAGTAAAAATTCCAACATGAAACAAAAACACACTGTGGTAGGCCCCACTGGTGGGGCACAGAGCCACTGTACTATTGTTATTTTTAATGACTTAAGAAAAGTAGGGTTCTGAAACGGGTCAGGCGATTAAAAGTTTAAAAACTGCTGTGTTAAGAGGACCATGAATAGCAAGAAATACTGTGAAGTTTCATGCAAATGCAACAGATAATTGCTGAGATGTTTCAGGAGGACCAACTGCTGCTGGAACAGTTAACAATCAGTAATGCTGACAGTGACGTCCATAAATGCTTTGGTTACCATATCTGATACAGATATAATTATATCAACATGCAAAATGGCAATTGCTTCCAGTGTGTGCTGCTGGGATCACTGATATCCTCTTTCACGCTCTGGCCTGCCAGACAAAAATAAACACGATCCTGAGAAGGCTGGCGTCTTGGGTCATGTTACAATTAGTCAATAATCTACTCAAGTAAGACAACTGATTTAATTGTGGCTGCTAAATCTGTGTGTAGCCCAGCACTATAACAGGCTCTTAATCTCAACACTCCAGTTCTGAGATGTCTATCTGCCAAGCTTCTAGGGAAAGCAGATAAGATTTCCTGTCTGCCAGCGAAGTGTCCCAGGACTCCTTTGGGGCCCAGCTATTGTTCCCATCTCTGGGAACCTCTTGTCACATCTTACTGTGTTAATTAAGTTAGCGGAGCAGAGGCTTATTTAAAAATGACACAGTTAATGATGTGATGGCATGTACACAGGATCCAAAGTGGACTGAAAAAGCTCTCAGAAAGACTGAGCGCAGCAGCATTCTTTGCTTTGGAGGATACGTGAGAGTCAGAGTTCATCATAAAGACTTCCTCGGGCATGATTTGGTTACAGCAGCTCAACCGTGACATTTACCAGGCCATGTTAAGGATGAGATATTATGTAAAACAAGCAAAGCCTTAGACAGGATAATTTGGAAGAACAAACTGCCTTCCCAAATGACTCTTAACTGTCACGAGTTGATTTTTCTATAGCTATGCCAAACCACACCGTATGTTATTTACAACACCATCAGCAGCATTGCACAGGTAGTTAGCAGGAGAGCTAATGTAGCATGGACTAAGCTAATGTGAGGTGACAGCGTCAGAACACTCCAATGACAGCTCTGACTCAATGACTGTTCTTATTTCCAGTGTAAAACTTGTTTAGAAGCTTTTATTGCACTTATGGTAACATAATATTAATCTTAATCTAAAACGCAACCTTTTAACAACTGCAGAAGTCGCCCCCTGCTGGCAATGAAAAATAATGCATTTAGAAGGTATTTGCATATTAGCTTTGCTTTTCAGAGCGAGCATCTATGTTGATCTTTTATACCACCAAAAGTTATGTGTGCGTATCAGAATTAATACATACGTGCATTTTGTGAAATGGTGATTGTTCTTTGTAAATGTAAAAACTAACACGAGCAATGGGTCAAATGTATTATTGATACAAGGAAAAAACTAATCTAGCATTTAGGCATTACCCTAACCCGGGGCTCTTGAACCTGCACCTGCAAAACCACATGCGACTCTTGTGCCCATCTCCAGTGGCTCCCTGAGACTTTGACAAAAAAAATGTACAAATATGAAAATGATCACCTTAATTTTGCCGAACCTCAATTGCAGTGGCTAACACTGATGCATACGCAAATGACTAGTCCTAAGTCCAAAACCAAAAAACACGTCATGGAGGAAAACTGAGAAATCAACAGTGCACAGACAAATTTGTTTCCTTTCACCATCAACACCACAGTCTCACTTGTGTGCGTGAACTGCTGCTGCATGTAAGTCAAAATAAAACTGAAACATTCCCATTTTTTGTTTATTTTTACTATAATTAGGGTATGGGCCATTTAAAAAAAATAATATCAAAGTAGGCTCCTTTGAATTTAATTTGTTTGCACAAAAACCGTACTCAAAAGTAGTCTGCAAAGCTGTATAGCTGCTCTGTTTCAAAGTAAGCCTAAACATGCCAACAGACATTTTTCTCCACTTCACAACTGTTACACATTGATGGTGATAAAAAACAACAACAATAATGATAATAATAATAATAATAAATGAATAGCACAGAGGTGTGGTGGTTAGCACTGTCACCTCACAGCAAGAGGGTCAGGCTTCCTCCTACATTCCACAGACGTGCAAAGGGGTTAAGTCAGGTTAACTGGAGATTAACTTGACCGCAGGTATGAATGTGAGCGTGAATGGTTGTCTGTCTCTCGACTGTCTCTGCGACAGACTGCCGACCTGTCCAGGGTGTACTCCACCTTTTGCACTATGACAGCTGGGATAGGCTCCAGCGCGCCCCGTGACCCTGAATTGGATAAGCATTAGAAGATAGATGGATGGATGGATGGATTGCTAGCCCACTGCAGAACAGTCACATGAGGTAAAAGATTCTAATTACACCTATTAGTAATGTTGATACACATCTTAATAGACAGTGTCACCTTCATTAAAGTAAGATAACACAAGATAAGAGAAGATATACTTTAGTCCAAAGTTGAGAAATCTTTTTCTTACAGCAGGTAAAAAAATAAGTTGAACACAACAAACATACAAATAGGTTAAGTAAGTATGATACTATCAGGCTCTAATATGTTTTGCAGCTGCATATAGATAATTTCTTAAGATCACTTAAAAACAGGCTGTTGTGATAGTACAGGTTGCTGACCCTTGCACTAACCAATAGTTGGAGACATTAAAAATCAATGGCCAATTTATCGCTAAAGATGAATAAAATATATTCTGTTGGAATCTGCCTATCTGCTCCTCATTGTGTCAAAGTCTCAATTAGCCATGGCTTTTCATGGGGGCTGAAGTCGGTGCAGGTCATTAGTGTGACAGCGTGGCCTAGATCAAAATCTGCCCGGGTGCAACGTGTCTCCATGAGAACGTGGCGATTGTTGGCCCATAATCCCTTTTCACAATGAAATTCTATTCGGGCATTCAAGTCTCAATGACAAGTACTTTGACAGGAATCTGAGCGCAGATGTTATCAGATCAGCAGAAACATTCACAGCAACAGAAGACACACACAGACGCTGGTGTTTTCATGGTGGCAAACAAAGACGTGGGTCTGTTGGGAATTGACAATATTCAGATTAGCTTCCAACAACATACAGTCTAGCAGGACATGTTGCAGTCACCCAGGACACTGAGGCTTGTTGATACCTGCCACATTTAACAGCTATGTTTAGGAATTGCTGTAAATCATTTGACAATGCAATTTTGAATTGATTAGTCTTAATTCCTTCACTATTGCCTATAAAACAACAACACAAGTTTGTGGCACAGAAAAGCAGAAAATATTCCCATTTGAGAGTTTGAATACAGCATTTTTTACATTCATTTTTTTTCTTAATAACATATTTAAAATTATTTTGTTTGGCAATTGTTTCTGCACTAAGTTAATACTTCCATGATGTGATTTAAGTTATAAGAATATTTCTCTGCTACTACTGCATTTATATTGTTATCAACTGATCTTGTTCGGGCTAAAAAAATCCAAAGATATTTCAAACATTGAGCATAGCCAGTACCACAATTTGGGAACGTCCTGAAAAAGAAGGAAACCACTGGTGTACTGAGGAACAGGCATCGAACCAGTCATCCAAAGAAAACAACAACAGCGACTGATTACTGCTCTCACCATTTGTCTGTCAAGAAAAATCCCAAAACAACAATCTGTAACATCTGTAACAACAACGACCTCAAAAGAGCAGGAACAGATATATTGCAGTCCACTGTTTGAAGGAGACTTCGAAACCAATAATACAGAGGCCAAACTGCCAAATACAAACCGCTCAGATGAACATGGACCTCTACCAAAGTAATGGAAAGGCCAAAGTATGAAGAAAGAAAGGATCTGCTCATGATCCTAAACATACAAGCTCAACTGTGAAGCATGGTGGAGGTTGTGAGATGGCTTGGGCTTGCAAAGCTGCTTCTGGAACAGGCTCAATCATTTTATTGGTGATGTGCCAGTTTATGGAGAAATGCATCCAAACTAATCGGGAGGAACTGAACTCAACTGAACGTGCATTTCACCTCCTTAAGTGAAGCCTGAAGGAGAACCCGCAAAACAGACAACTAAAAGATGCTGTGGTAAAAACCTGGAAAAGGATAACGAATGAAGAAACAATCAAAGCGGCGGATGTTATGATTTTCAGTCAGTGAGTGAAAAGAGAGAGGAACCAAAACGCAGGACTCCAGGACACAGGAATAAGCAAAACAAAAAGTGAGCTTTAGCTAAAAAGTCCATCAAATAAACAAAGTCCATAAGTACAGGTGAGGAAACATGAGGAACACACACTGACTTCAGAAGATACAGACTAACGATGTGACAATGAACAAAAGAGTGGCATGGGTATAAATACACACACTAATGGCCAACGAGCAACAGGAGGGAGAGGAACACAGGTAGCAACAATCAAAGGCAGGAAGTAAAATTAAACATAATACACAAGAAAAGACTAGTTGCCAAAGTAAAACAGGAAGTGAGAACAATAGAAAACAAGACTAAACTTGATAGATGGCAAGAATGCTGCAGAAAGATACAAAGGGAACAAAACATAGGCAGGGACATAAACCGTGACAGAGGAGAATTGGAGGAAATTAATAAAAACACAAAGGAGACTAGAACCAACATGCAATAAAAGCAGAAGCTCAACACTAAATGATGACTACAGGAAAAGCAAAAAGAACAAATACACAGACACTAGAGAAAAGGAGACTTGAGGAGGGTGAAAATAATCACAAAGACCAAAATATAAAAATTACAAAACTAAGGCTCATTTATTCATTCATTCATTCATTCATTCAATCTTTTATTTATTTATTTGGGCGGCTGTGGCTTAGGAGATAGAGTGGGTAGTCTTTCAACACGAAGGTTGGCGGTTCAATCCCTGACTTCTCCAGTCTACATGCCAAAGTGTCGTTGGGCAAGACACTGAACCCGAAATTGCTCCCGATGCATCCATCAGAGTGTGAATGTGTGTGTGACAGTTAAATGCGCTTAAGGCACAGAATAAAGCACTGTGTGACTGTGTGTGTGAATGGGGGAATGAGGCTTGTAGTAAAAAGTGCTTTGAGTGCTCAGTCAGAGTAGAAAAGCGCTATATAAGCACCAGTCCATTTACAGAAAGGAAACAGAAATCAGAATCCATAATATAAAACACAAAGAGGGTCTTGTTCCCAGCTAAAGAAATATAAATACAGAGTCCATCCCAACAGACAATAATGCCAAAAACAATATACAGAATACCGAAAAAAAAAAAAAAAAAAAAAAAAAAAAAAAAAAAAAAAAAAAAAAAAAAAAAAAAAAAAAAAAAACACAACAAGGACACAAAAGCCCGGGACAGTGGAGCCTTTGAGTCACAGCCATGATGCAGTTATTGCAAGCAAAGGATATGCAACTAAATACAAAGTATATCTGACTTTAATTTAGCTGAAAACATTCTGTTCCAATACTTGAGCTCACTTGAAAAACTGGGTGGTTTGACAAGACGTTTAATGTTCTATGTTGTTTAACATATCTAGACATAAATGCCAGGGAATAAAAGCAGAAACCATGATCTCTCTTCTCATATTCATCTCTTAATCTCAAATAAAAAATGTCTTCAGTGCACGGCAAAAATTAATTAATTGGCCTTGCTGTTGCAGTGCTTTTTGGGAAGGACTGTATGTTAAGTTTTTATGAGCAGCCACCATCAGTCAACCAACCAGTCACAGATATATTAGAGGAGTGTGTGTGCGTGTGTGTGCGCGCTCTGAGTGCAAGGAACAAGGAGTCCAGATTTCATACTCTGCATTTTCAGAAAATTCAGTTATGCACACGCCCGGTGTGAAAAAAAGAACACAAAAATCTCTTGTTTGGGATTATTTTGGTTTTAAACTAGAAACTGGCAAGAAACTAACCAAAGCAATCAGATGCAGCCCGCCTTCGTCTGCAGTCTGGAAACCAACAAACAGGTGGGGATAACAGATGCTATTAAATTAACAGGCTGCACAACCACACTCACAATTTTTAGTGCAGTTTTTAAATACTCTTTCAACACCAGTCTATCAAAAGGAGACAGCTTGCCAGTTAGTCACTGCTATAGTTTATAAAAGAAATAATTAGCGCAACAAAAACGTGCATAATGTGGCCCAACTCCAGTTGCCAGTTCTTATTAGTGAACTTTACAGATTTATTGTTTACCATGTTTGCGTCTTCAACAGGCTATCGAATAAGCAAATTAATCCCACGCCACTCAAAAACAACAACTACTAGCGGACTCAGTAATGAATTGCCCAGTTCAAATACCCAAACTGATGTCTGCCTTTGCTGACTACTATCGGCAAAGAAGAAGTCTACATTCAAAGGAAAATGGCAGTGGCCAATTTTTACCAGTTATAGCCTATAATTTTTTAGATAATTTCTTTGTTTCCCACGGCATACACAAAATAAACAAAATTCAATATTAGTATCGTCAACAACTACTGACCTAGTTGTTATTTTAAGCATCATTCTGGCTAAGAACTTCACAACTGATGCACCCCTACATGATCTCCTACACTTCAAACAGAGACCATTTGAAGACTTGCAACTGAGTGCAGTTTCTCATGTCGTGTAAAATGCTTTGATTTGTCCTAGAAAAGTGCAATAGATAGCAGTCTTAGCAGACGCATCCAGACCTCCTTCTGGCTCTTCCAGAGATGTTCCTCAGCCTACTGAGAGCTCACCTCACCAAGGAGGCACCCAGGAGGCATCCCAGTCAGAAGCCTGAACCACCTCAGCTGGCCCCTTTCGATGCGGAGGAGCAGCAGCTCTACTCTCAAATGACCTCTCTCTAAAGGATAACCCAGCCACCCTTCGGAGGAATCTTATTTCTGCCGCTTGTATCTGCAGTGTTATCATTTTGGTCAGCTCATGTCCATAGATGAGGGTAGGAGTGTAGATCAACCAGTAAATCAAAAGCTGTGCTCTGATGCTCAGCTCAATAGGTCAGTGCAGCATCTGTGCCACTGCTGACATCGCACTAATCCATCTGTCAACCTCCTGCTCCACTATCCCCTCGCTCATGAACAAGACCCCGAGATATTCAAATTCCTTCACTTGAGCAGCAACTCTACCCCAAACCAGAGTGAATACACCGTCCATTTCCAGCTGAGAACCAGGAGGTGCCATTTCTCATTCCCACCATTTCACACTCAACGACAAACTGCCCCAGTGAGACCTGGAGGTCACGGTGTGATGAAGCTAAAGGAACCGCATCATCCCCAAAACAGAGCCCTTCGGTCACTTGGCTACGTCTAGAAATCTGTCAGTACAAAGTTATGAACAGATTCAGTGACAAACAGGCAGCCCTGGCAGAGTCCAACTCCCATGAGGAACGAGTCTGACATATTACCAGCGATGCAAAACAAGCTTTTACTAGTCAGTAGTAACAATGGGCCGGATAGGCCATACTCCTAAAGGACCCCCACACAGGACACCCCAAGAGATATGATTGAATGCCTTCTACTTGACCACAAAACACATGTAGAGTAGTTGGGTAAAGTCCCACGCACCCTCATATGTACTCAAGAGGATAAATAGCTGATGCAGAGATAATGAGAACTGGTATAAGAGATGTCAGTACAAAGTTATGACAAAGTAAAAAATCAGTAATTTTATTTTCATTTCCACATTTCACATTCTTCTTAAATCCACAAAACTACTGTTTAATAAAGAAAAATACTATAATCATTCGTTGCTTATACCTACTTGCACTGTATATCAAGGCCTATACCATAAAGAATATAAAAAATAATGTGACTACAAGACAAAACTCCACCGAGTGAAAGCAATGACAGCTGCAGCCTGCGTTCGCTATGCACAGGAATATTAACTCTGCATTACTAACTTAGCTGCTACGTCGTCATGGCAACAGCCCGCGTGACTTAGGGACGGTCATGAGCTGCGAACATCCTCCAACTCCATCCATCCTTCCCACCTGCTCTCTCGCCCAATCTGATCCCAGCATCACTGTGGGTGAGCCCACTCGCAGAGGGAGGCAGCAGGAGTCTGGCAAGGCGAAGCCTCCATTCCCAAACGCCCATATGCCGTTCACAGACCTCTAGTCTCTCGGCGGCCGTCAGAGGAGAGAAGGCGTGGGACACTCGCTCGGGCTGACATTTTCAAAGTACTTCTCAAGATGATAATGAAGCCCTGTGTATTTTCCACTGAAGTTCCCTTTGTCTGAACATAAGTTTAAAGATTTAGCTCCGTTTCTCATGACATTTGCAGGAACTGGCACAAGCCCATGAAGGAAGCGAAAGAAAAATGACAGAAGATACGAAAGACCGGATCATACTGAAAAACCCAACTGTATGTGTGTCACATATATAAAACCACTTCATTAATCAGCCACGCCTCACAGTACCACCTTAAGATTAATGATACTCTGACCTATAATATCATCTTAAACAGACTGTGAACCCCTGTTTTGCTTTCTTGTTATTTATCATCGGGTAAATATGATACATCCATCTATACCTACAATACAATACGCAAATATCAGCTGATTTATTATGGTCTGTTTATGCCGTGCCGTCCAAAAATACTCCGCTTATTAACATAAAAGATGACAAATGTCCTCATTTGAGAAACTGCATTTTTTTTGCCTAAATAAATGTCTCAGAGTTTTCATTAATAATAAAAACAGCTATTTGTCAAAGTGTCCTTTCAGTTCTATCTGAAATTATCCCAGATTTTTCACAGGAACAAAAAACAACAACACAGATTTGTACGTACAACTCAAAACATTGTGTGTGTGTGTGTGTGTTGGGGGGAGGCTTATAAATGAATGTATTGTAATTTGAGGGTTTTCCCTTGATTCACTTGGTGCTCAACTTCCTTCGAAGCAAAATCATCACGTTGGTTGTACCTTCGGCTGCTCCCTTGTATTCTCCTCAAGCGGTCACCACAGCGGATTACTTGGTAATTTGGCAGAAGTTGTATGCTGGACGCCCTTCCTGACACATGGTAAGAGGGACTTGTGTCCCTACCTGGAATCGAACCAGGGACTTGTAAGGCGAATGCATAAACCACTACACTATGTGGACACTTCAAAAGGAAAATCATCAGCACTTATAAAAATATTTTAACCTGTTTTTATATAGTATGGTGTTTTATTAAGTTTCACTGCCACAGGCGTATAAAATGAAGCAGCTATTCATACAGTCTGCCTTTACAAACATTTATAAAAGAATGGGTCATTCTAAAGAGCTCACTGAATTAGAGTGTGATGCTATACTAGGATGAAACTGTTGTAAGCAGTTTGGCTGCTCTCTTGTATTTCTCCAAGGATGAATCCACAGAGGTATTTTGGCACAGATTTTACCCCAGGTCCCCTTCCTAATGCAGCCCTCCCACTGTGTAGGGGGCTCATGTCTCCACCTGGGCTCAACCTGGGCGAGTGTGTAAACCACTACACTATTGATACCCCACCACCAGTGCAACAACTCGGTCCAGGAAACTTCTTCGCTCTGAGATGATCAACTGTAAGTGGTATTAATGCAAAGTGAAACCGTTTAGGAACCACAGCAGCTCAGCCATGAGGCGAGTAATGAGCAGTCCCACACGAAATCCACGCCTGTAGATTTCTGCAGAGTTTGAAGCGGCTCGTGTTGCTTGGCAAATTTTTGCCATTTCCGCCTCTCTATTGCTGGTGTATGTTGATGTGGTTGATCAGTATGAAAAGGCTGCCCTGAAATCTTCATGATGAAATTAAGTGTTGTATTTAAACGCTTGAGTAAATTTATATTTATTTCAGCCCGTTTTAATATTGAGAAAATTTAGGTTGGTTTATTTTTTTAAGTAAATCAACAATGATTTTTTTTTTACTAATGTTTGATAATGTGACAAGCAAAAAACACTCAGAGTGTAGAAAATAATGAAAAAATACAGAGTATGTTTGGGTCTGGAAATGAGGTGCAGTGGGGGACAGAAAAAAAAAATCATATACAGTATTGTATTGAGATATTTTGTGTGGCAATATTGTATCACTACAGGCATACCAAATATTAATATCTTGTTATAAAAATTGCAAGTACAAATTCAGTGTTTTAATGCTAGAATGACAAAATCAATTGTTTTTTCAGTCAACCAACATAATCTACGTATATTTTCAAATTCTTCACTTGCTCAAGGGGCTGCAGAACTGTAGTTGTACAAACTGCACTATTCAAAATACACGTAATGGTAAAGTATACCACACATGTGCATTCAGTTAAATTGGACGAGATTCTGATTGAGTTTTTGTCATACTGACTGGTTTTAATTACAGTTCAGTCTGTTTTGCTTAACAATCTTATTTTGCAGCAATAACTGACTGAGGTGAGAGGAACAGACTGAGAAGTTTGGGGATGTAATTTGCGTTTAAAAAAAGTTATATTGCAATACATCTAAGAATATTTTACTGCAACAAAATCACAATATCATATCGCGAACTAAGTATCCTGATAATATTGTATTGTGGGGTCTCTGGTGATTCCCACTTCTTGTGCAAAGCGCATAAAAGTTGCAAACTCTCTTCTGACTTAGCAACTGCAGAGTTCCAAACCTCCTCTGGCATTAACATCAGCACAAAAACCGCGAGCTTCAGGCATGAGTTTCCGTGACTGAGCAGCTGCACATAAGCCTTACATCACCAAGCATCAGCTGGAGAAGTGTACGGCATGCCGCCAGTAGATGCCGGAGCAGTGGAAACTTATGGAGCGCCAAATCATGCTTCTCTTGTGGATAAATGGGCAAAAATTCTTACAGACACTCTCCAGAATCTTGCAGACAGCTTTCCCAGAAAAGTGGAAGCCATTATAGCTGCAACGGGGGGGGGACCATCTCCGTATTAACACAAATGGATTTAAAATGGGATGTCATAAAAGTTCCCGTGGGGGTGATGTCTAGGTGGCCCAATACTTTTGTCCATATAGCATATGTAACATGGCAGCAAAATTTGATCTGGCCAGCTGTACATAGAAATTGCTCCCTGGAAACAGTTTTAATCAAAAAGCCAAGTTGTAGCTTTTTTTTTTTATAATAAGACAAGCACAAGAAGGAGAAGCTAATTAAGTGTGTGTGATTACACACTGCAGGAGGGATGTGCTCCCTTTCACCATCTGAGGAACTGACTGTTGACTTGATTACAGCCACTGGCCTTGAGAATTACAGAGGATGAGGAGGTAATCAGTTCACCAACCCAGTGCTCCTCCTCCTCCTCTAGCCACAATATGACAACAAACCAATCACATGCTGCATCATCTGGAGTAAGAACTAGGTCGCTGTTGACCAGGAGAGTCACCATACATCTGTACGCTCAGCTACATACAGCACCACAGCCAAGACTTGCTGCTAATTTTTTGTAGCTCCTTTTTAAATGTTCCTATAAAAACTGTATCAACTTTAAAACATGCACTCCCATGTGCAAAGATCCAAAACTTCTGGAAGGATGTTACATAATGTTTGTCGGAAATGTTTAATACCAAAGTCCCTTTAAATGCTAAACTATGTGTGCTTGGAATATACTCAAAGAGC
>VUQH01046054.1:9004-19318 GCA_015106775.1 Etroplus canarensis
TGGCGCTTGATGGCCGCAACAAGGAGCTGATAGGTACATGCAGAGCCTCACGCACACACACACACACACACACACATCAACACACTGATCCCAAGCAAACTGTGACAAAACACCAACAACCCTCACACAAAGGCCATTCATTCAAATCACACTCTGTGACACACCACCCCCTTGTGGTGAAGTGATCCTCGCCTCACCTAAAGAAGGTCCTGGGTTTGAATTCACAGGCTGATTGATCTGTGTGGAGTTTGCATGTTCTCCCTGTGCCTGCGTGTCCAGGGTGTACCCCACCTCTTTCCCTGTGACAGTTGGGATAGGCTCCAGCCCCCGGAAGTTAATGAAGCTTAAATCATCCCTATGCATGGGGGTGGCAAAAGTACACACGTTACTTAATCAAACAGAAGTACAGATACTTGTGCTGCCAAAGACTTTGGTAGAAACTGAAGTAATGATTCAACTTCTTTAATCAAGTAAATGATAAAGTACAGGCTCTGAAATGTACTCAAAGTATAAAAGTAAGAAGTAGGTCTTTGAAGGACGTTTCCACCAGCTGTTTTTGTGCAACGCTAACTGAACTTCATATCATAGTAACAATATTAAATTTGTATTGTAATTTCTTAAACTGGGTTTGAGTAATAGTTCTCCAGGCTTTCTGAAGGTCTTTCAAAGTTTTTCTTTGGGCATTGGCTGCTTTTTCACTCATTTTCAGTCCAGCCCTTGAACCTAACCATTTTCACAGGAAGGCTTGTTTTGTTTGGTAAGCTGCTTAGCACTGACCTATGAAACATTCAAGCATAAAAAGGTAACTCATACAAGGGATGAACCAGTGTTGTCTCCACATAACAGACAGCTTAGCAAAGAAACGATTTTAAATTGGATCTTGAGGGACTACTAGCAGCCAAAAACATGTAATTTGTTCCCATTTCTTTAGCTGAATCTATGAAAAATGCCAAAGATAACACAGTCTGACAGGAATAAAATAGTATTTTTGTACCAGCAAGGTGATTCCCAAAAAGAGCTATGCCAAAACTTTGCCATATCTCAGCATGGTGTGCAGCCTGTCCTTAAAAATTTGAGAAAACTGGACAAGTGGAGGACAAAAGGAGCAGTGGCAAGCACAAACTATCAACAGCAGATGAACAGTAACTAAAAGTCATGTCCTTAAGAAACAGCAAAAAAATCAAGCAAAGACCAGACACAGGACAGAGAGATGGAGCTGGTCCTTCAGTTGATCCATCTACTGCTCACTGAAGCCTCATCAGAACTGGTCTCAGTGGAGGGTTGGCTGTCAAGAAGCTATTCTTAAAGGGAAACGGAGGAGAAAAGGCTGAGGTTTGCCAAAAGTGAACAAGAACTGGACAGAAAATCAGTGGCAACATGTCTTTCCAAGACCTCAACATTACTGAAGCAGTGTGGGATCATTTTGACAGAGAACAGAACAAAAGGCAGATAACATCCAAAGAAGAGCTTTGGAATGTCCGTCAAGAAGACTGGAGAGCTATTCCTTAAGAGTTAAAGAAATGACAAGAAAGCTTGGCTAAGGGAGTTCAGGCTGTGCTCAAGAACAAAGGTGGTCATACCAAATATTGACATTGAAGCAGGTTAGAAATATACAAACTCTGTTTTTGCCTTCTTTAATATTTTTTTGCATGTTTCTATAAATCATTTAACCTATTTCTTATTTTCCTGCAAAATGAGGGGCGGGTCAAGATTTTACACAGTACTGTACCTCAGTCTTGACCATCGTTTTCTTCTCAGAAGGCTCAAAAACCTTGGTACAGTTTAAAATGAGTATAAAAACTCTTATCAACCTTGTCTAAGAATATATTTCCAGTATTCATCTAATGAGTCTTTATAAGACATACGAGGAAGAAAACAGTTAAGTATGTTGTTAGATAGCTGCCCTCCTCCAGGAGGCACTGTAGAGGCCTCTGGGAAATGAAAATGTATTTAAGAAGATGGTTAACTTGAAAATGATTAACTAAAGTGACTGAAATTTAATCCACAACCAGGGCCGCTGTTAATGTGTCCTTATGTGTTTATCTGTCACTGCTGACACCTTTGCTCTCTTTTTAGAGTCATGTGTGTTGTGTTTTCATCCCGGCATTAATAAAAAATGGCTGAAAGACTGGAGTCACTGCTACAAAAAGAGATGTAACCCAAATAAGTCGTATTTCTTTTGACATGAAGAGAATCTCTGACGCTAACGTCTGTGTCCTTTGTTTCCACCTATAGGAAAGTACGCCATGCGGGATCTGGTGAACCGGCTGCCCGGCACCAGTCCCTCCGTGCTGTCAGATGACACGGTGGCGTCAGTCTGCTGCACGCTGCACGAGGTCACGAGCCGCAACATGGAGAACGCCAAAGCTTTAGCTGACAGTGGAGGCATCGAGAAGCTGGTGGACATCAGCAAAGGACGAGGAAAAGGGTAGATTGGCTTTGCATGGTTATCTGTTCAAAATAATCCTTATTTGTCTTATAGTGGGCCTTACTGCAGTTCATCATCTGTCTGAAACAAGCTGTTTTAGCTTTCTTATGATTGGCTGCGGCTTGTAAACAGAAAGGGTGAACAGGAGGGTGGGGCTCCTGCCATGATGATGTCATACAGATCCAAGGCTAAAAAAAAGTGTGAAGTTTGAGTTTTTGGGAATACTGGGAATTCATACAACAAAAATAAGGGAATGCCTAATAGGTCCTCTATAAGTGTTTAACTGGTATTATTTGACATGCTGCGTGCTGCAGGTACTCCATGAAGGTTGTGAAGGCAGCAGCTCAGGTGCTGAACACACTGTGGCAGTACAGAGAGCTGAGGAGCCTCTACAAACAGGTCAGTACAAACACACGCTTGGAAAACTTTTTGTCTAGTTGTTTAACCACCTTAGTCTAAGAGTTTAAGCCATTTCAGCTGTGCATGGTAATAATACATAAAAACCTGTTTTTTATGTTTCATTACATAAAGACTCTTTCAGACATGCACTGCCTTCTGTTAGATCTGACTTTATCTAAATGTGGGAATGAGAAGCACCTGGTCACTTTTCATCACAGCATATAGGACACGGCCTCTCCAGTCAGCAGCTACCATAATGTAGCCGCCAAGTTCAGAAAAACTAACTCAGAGTACAGGATAGCATTAGTGATCCCGTGTCTGTAAAGATTATTCTGGGGAACTGGCTTAGTGATGGGACCATGTTTAAAGTAGTCAACTCAGAGGTGCTACGACAATGAGGCAGAATGTGGCCCTCAACACCTACGTGAGAAGGAGCTGTATGAATGACATGCTGTAAAATACTCATCAGTTATGCATGTTTTCTTATGTGAGCCTAGCTCTGGGGTCGGCGACCTTTACAATCAGAAGAGCCATTTTTAATTCATTCTTGACCCCAAAAACCTGTAAGGAGCCACAAAACACATCTGAGCCTATTTATTTACACCACTTTATAAAAGTAATATTAATGCCGCTGCCACAGAGGCAGTATGTTTTTATGGCTGTCCGTCTGTTGATTACAAATCTTGTTACCACTACAGGAGCTGACGTCTTTGCTGGATCTTTATCAAACTCTGTGTAGTTAATACCTAGAAGATCTGATTACATTTATGAGATCGTGGGGTTAATATCACACAGAGGCTTTAATGATTTTTTTGTTACCACCAAAGGAGCTTACTGGGCAGCTGGATCCTAGCCAAATTTTGTAAACTTAAATTTGTACTACGATAGATAGAAGAACTGATAATATTTGTAGGTTAAAGATCAAGGTCAACGTCAGTCCATTACAAATCTTGTCAGCACTACACTTTTGAGGTTTGTGTGTCCGTCCATCTGTCTGTTGCAAAATTTACCACTACAGGAGCTGACTTCTTTGCTGGATCTCTACCAAACTTTGTGTGGTTGATACTCATGATGGGTAAAAGACATTTACAAGGTTGTGGGGTCAAAGGTCATTGTCACACAGAGTCAGATTTAAGGCAGAGGCATGCTGGCCAAGTTGTAGCATTTCATTGTTTTTAACCTAATATTTTATTTGCCGTAACAAAAGATTTTCTCAACTGTGGGATAAATAAAGTATATCTTCCCATATGTTAATGAAGCCTGAAGTATAAATGAGCCTTTCGTCATTACTGATCATAGACTATTATTATTTTCATTACAAAAATGGCATGTGTTTTTTGCATTTCTGAAACTACACGAGTGTAACTAAAACATGGTATTAAGTAAAGTAAGTAAGCATTGGTACAGTTGGGTCTACTTTGAAACAGAGCTACTTAAACTATACAGGTCCCTTTGAATGCAAATAAAAGTTAACTTTGATAAAAAGTCAAACAATTAGCAGCTTAATAGCTTTAAATACAGTAAAAGTTGACAAAAAATGTGAACTTTTCAGTTAAATTTTGACTAAAGTCCAGCTACAGATGAAGCACTCTGGTACGGCAGGGTGGTGAAACCAAACAAATGTGTCTGTGCACTGTTAAATTCTCCGTTTTCTTCCTTTTATTTTTTAAAATTTGAAATCCATTGAAGACGAGCCACTTGGATGTTAAAATACATGCTAACAGAGGTAACTGAGGTTCAACTCAATTATTGTTTTTGTCAAAGCCACAGGAAGCCACTGGAGATGGGCAAAAGAGCGACATGTGGCTCTGGTGCCTCAGGTTCAAGGTGCCTGTCCTAGCTCCTGGAAAAGCTGTATGTTTTACCACACAACACGCTAAAACATACAGCATCATGTTACGGCTCATGTGATGCTCAGGATGTTTAGAGTCTGTGGTAGCCAGCGCCATCCTCTATGCTGTGGTGAGCAGGGGCAGAAGACTGAGGGTAGCGCCAGCAGACTGCTGTGGGTGTGGAGCTCGACTTTCTGATGGTGCTGTCCCAGTTAAGGACAATATTAGACAATTCTTCACAGTTTCTCCATGACGTGCTGGACAGGCACAGCAGCACGTTAGACAGCGGACTCATTCCACCACGACGCTCCACAGAACGCCACAGGAAATCATTCCTACCTGCGGTCATCAAACTCAGTTATTCCTCTCTGTGACACATTGCACAGCTTATATGTAGGTTTATACACTTAATTTTTCCTATCTTTCATATCTACATATATGTATATCTAATGGAGCATCTGCGATGCAAGCATCCCTCCCCCCGTGATATTAATATTACATGCTAACTGAGGTCTGTAGAGTCTGAGATGTAGCTCTTGGTTTTTTTTCCCCCCAGTTTCTCTGAGTATTGCACAGTCTGACCTTGAGGTGAATTTGCTGAGACATCCCCCTCCTGAGAAGACTGGCAGCTGTCTTGAATGTTTTCCACTTGTGAATAATCCATCTCATTGTAGAATGATGGACTTCAGATTTTGTGGAAATGGCTTTAATTATGCCTCTTCTCAGACTGATGGGCAGCAACAATTGCTTCTCCGACACGTCTCTCCTCCTTGGCATTTTTTTAACACACACCTGAATGCATCAGACCAGCAAACTGCCGACGCTTCAGCTTTTATAGAGGTGCTCACCCTGGATGATGATCAAATAATCAAGTGCATTTGATTAGCAGCACCAGGCTGCTACTTACCCTCTTAATTCCCGTGGAAGTGCGTAAAGTGTACTGTTTTTCACACACTGCTTCTGCATTTTGACTTATTTTTCGTTAATTAAATAATGAAACTCTATATTATGCAGTTCATCTAGGGACTGTATTTACTTTAGTTTCAAAGATCATGAAAGCTCATTAATATAGACCTACCAGTCTTATTTATTGTGTAAGCCATTTCGGTGGCTTCCAATGCTATCACTAAACATTCATTGTTTGCCAATACTTACAGAAATACTTAATTATTAAAATAAACATGAACACAGTGTGGCCATGAAATTGTGAATACACATGTATAAAATTCCTCTTATTATGATATATTACTTAATTCTCCTTGTTATCTCTTGCTGATCTCTTTTGTTTAAATTCCAGTATTATTTATTTCAAAATGTATTTTTTTTCCAATGGTTGTTCCCTGCAGGTGCTTTATTTCATAATAAATACAAACAATGAGCTGAATTTTAATGATGTTTGATTATCTCAGAGTTTTGTTTGTATTCTATATTTGAATGTATTTGTGTTAAACAAACCCCGAAGGAGCTGCTACACACCTGAAAACACACACATCTACAACCAATATGAAACACAAACATCCTTCATTATTTTCTTTTTGTCCTACGTATGAATAGGATGGATGGAACTACACTCACTTTGTCACCCCTGTCTCCACTCTGGAGCGAGACCGCTACCGCTCTCAGCCGACCCTGCCCACCAGCCCGCTGCAGATGTCCCCCGTCATCCAATCAGGTGCAAGATGTGTTAAACTGATGGTCAGATTATATCTGAAACAGATTCCTGGATTAAAGTCGGTTCAGTTTTACTTACATCATGGTCCTGTTTTTTTTTTCTTTTTCTTTCTCAGGCGGTAGTGCAACATCCTCACCAGCGATGCTCGGGATAAGAAGACACAGTTCAAACTATCAGAGGGCCCAGTCATCTATGCAACTCGACACTTACTACGGAGACAACAGTTTACACAAACGGCAGTACACAGGTTTGTTTGTTTTGCGGCATCCCTCAGGGATGCATGTTTGTGCCACTGGAGTTTTTAGTCTAACTGCTAATGTATTGTAGGATGTAAAGCCAGTCAAGGTTTATGTTTTTTCTTGTCTCTGGTTTTGAATTTTCTATGTAAGGGTCTGAGAAGAAAACACCGTATTTCATTGGAACATATTCCTCACAGTCAGGAGAGGATTTGAGAAGATCCCAGGTAAGATATTTTAGAAATTCAGCAACACTGCTTTAATCCAATTTTGAATCTTTGCCTTTTTTTGTTATTAATATGTTTCTTTGAAACAAATATAGGCAGATGATCACTATGTAGCACAAATCAGGTTTCACCAGAGCTGAGATTCAGTAGATGATGATCAGTTTTATTGTGAAAAAGCAATTTAGTTAATAACAGTCTCAGATAAAAAAAGGTGCAGCATTTTAAGTGCCATTTTGTGGTGTTGCTTAGTCTCCCATGTCAAGAAACTCAGTATTTTGGGGTTTGGGACATCTGCAGTAGCTGGACAAAATAAAGACTTTTTCCTACTTGGTGACATTTTATCACAAAAAACCACAACGAATTTGTTAGTCGAAGATAACCTGCAGACAAACAACTTTTACTCCTGTGTTAGATATGTGGATGCTGTGTAGAGCTGCAAGTTATGAACATGATATTCATACATTTGTATTTGATGGATTTTCCCAGGGGTAAAGCACCTGAAAAATGTAATTTGGCTTCCTTCAGAAGTAATTCAGTTCACAAGCCAACACATCAAGCCACTGCAGCCTGTGAAAACCACGCTGCATCAGAAACATTCTAATTTAATTATATGGACAAAAGTATTGGGCCACACATCTTAATCATCGAATGTGGGTATTTCATTGAGTCCCGTTGGCACAAGTAAATAAAATCAAGCAGCTAGCCATCCAGTCTGCTTTTACAACCATTTGTAAAAGAATGGGTTGTTCTAAAGAGCTTCTTGCATTTTAGTGTGGTACTGTAATAGGATGCTAGCTTGGGGATTGGCCCCAATGCTCAAAGCAAGGTCCATAAAGGCATGGTCAGAGTTTCATGTGGAAGAACGTGACTGCCCTGCGTAGAGCCTTGATCTCAACCCCATCCAACGGCTTTTAGATGAACTAGAGCCAGGCTCTTTCTCGTCCAACATTACAAATGTTCTTTTGAATGCATAGGCAAAAATTCCCATAGACATACTCCAAAATCTTGTAGAAAGCCTTCCCAGAAGAGTGAAAGCTGTTATAGCTGCTACTTTTGTCCATATATTGTATATCATATGATATACCCAATGATGCTCAAGTTGGTTATAGAAAAAATCATGAATAAAACTAAGGGTTTGGCTTTATCAGAATCAGAATTATTAATCTTTTATATTATGACATTTAGAGTGTGTGTAAAGTTGATTTGATTGTAGTTTTTAAACAAAGCCTAAATGTAACAATTTCTTGTGGATATCTCCTGTACTTGTGAGGTTATGAGGGCTGGAAATAATATGAATTAGAAAGCATAAAATTTCTAACCACTGCTATGAACTTCAAGGGCATATAACACTGCATTTTCACAGTATGAAGGTAAAATTGGATATGGCTTTATTAAATATATTAAAGTTAATGTACCAAAGACCCCTGCTGATTCTGTTCAGGTGGGATCTTTTCAGATTTGGTTGAATTTATATGCAATGACTCATTACTGTTCCCCTCTCAGCACCCAGAGCCATTCTACGACGAACCCGACAGGAAGAACTTCAACAGCTACAGAATGTACCTGTCATCCCCACAAGGCTACGGTGAGGAGCACTTTGAGGACGAACCAGTCCACCTGACCCCGTCATCCCCCGACGGCTACGCCACCCAGTCGCTCCGATTTAAAGCCAACACCAACTACGTGGACTTCTACTCGACCACGCGGAGGCCTTCAAACAGGGCGAATAAATTCACCGGCTCCCCCGACTCGTGGGTATAGAAACAAAACGGACACCATGATGTACGTCGAGCCTCGACCGTGTCGGCTGTCTGTTTCCGTGGGTGATTGTGTGTGACAGAGTGCGCTGAATGGATGCGTGAAAGGTTGCGGATGCATGTGTATGAGTGTGTGTGTGCGCGCATCTGTGTTGAAACTGTGCTGAATGACCAGGGCTTCGTTTGCTTCGTGCAACTTTTGACTAAGTCAGACTGTGTCCATGATAAGGCCGATAAATATGAACCATCCATTTATTTGTGACTCCCACGCTAAAAAAAAAATAAAAGGTTTGCCAGGGTTCTAATCGTGAAGTCAGAAAGTTTTCAACAAAGAAAATAAGCATTAGGTGCAGTGCTATAGTTGCACTAAACCGTTGTTTGTTTTTTTTAATGGTATGTCAGCAACAGTGGCTGACCTGCATCAGTTTCTGGCAACTAAATCAGATATAAAAAATTCAGACTATTTAAGCTTGGTTCTGAGTTACTGAGGGAAATGTTCAGCTTTTAATGTTTCCCACCATTTTACACTGGGTAAGTAGGTGATCCCTTACAGCTACCACAGATGTATGTGGAGGTGTTAGTGAGGTCATAGACGGTATAGAAGATGGATGTAGCCACCACGGCGTAACCCACCTGTCAGTTGAGTGTCGTTTCCATCTTGGTGTTTTCAAACCAGACGTGAGGCACAGATCTGCCACACCTACTACCATACCTTGCTTTATCATCCTTTTTTACACTTACTGGGACCATAGTTTACAGAATAAGCATCATATTGTATTCAATAAGACTCTAAACTAGCAATCAAAACCATAAACTTATCAGGACTGGGGTCACTGATCAAATGAGAAGTAGGGCTGTTTTACCACCGACCAATCTGACTGCTTGTAGTAGGAGTCACCCTCTGCTGGCCAAGAGAAAGAATGCAGATTTAAAGCACTTCTGCAGTGGCTTCACTTCTCCAGAGGAAACATTGATTTTTAATATACACAGTGTCTGCAGTGAGAGCCAGGCAGACTGCATGCTTCAAAATGAGAGATGAGATCATTAGAACCCATGTAAGCGCCTTTGGCTGCTCTCTTGTATTTCCCCAAGGGATCGCCACAGCAGATGAATCTGCATTGGTAATTTGGTGGAGATTTTATGCCAAATTCCCTCCTGATGCAACCCTCCCATGTTGGGAGCTGGGAAAGCCTCAGTGAAGAGCTGGAGGAGTAGCTTGGGAGAGGGAGGTCTGGGCCTCTACAACCCTGACAGAAAATGGATGGATGTATAGGTTTAATAAAGTGGCTCATGGTGCTGTGATTTCCCTAATACTTGAAGAATGCTATTTTACTGCAATCAAAACCCAAAAAACAATCTAACAAAGAACCACAGTGACTTCCTTGCCCCTTTCCTTCAAAAAAATGTTGAAAATTTCCCAGAAATAAAATGCTTACCCTGTGAAATTTACATTTTTGGACTACATCTCCACAGGGCTCCAGTTACTCTGGACTATCTTGTGAGTGGCCACTTTAAAAAAAATCTAGAGACTGGGGGCTCCTTGGTTTTTAGGAGTATGTACTACCACTCAAGTGTTTGGGATCACTAACAAAAGCTCTTGTTTTCCATGGAAAAACACACAAAATTAGTCTGATTAGAAAATATAGCAAACGAACAGGACATGCTGACATTGTCAGAGTTAGAAATAATGATTTTAATGGAAATTATTTATGTGTTCTTCAAACTTTGCCTCCATCAAAAAAACACCTTCTGCAGAAATTACA
>VUQH01046055.1:0-10247 GCA_015106775.1 Etroplus canarensis
ATTTCAACACATCCACCTTTGCCACCTCTACTCCTTGCATCTTCACCGTTCCACCTGCCTCCCTCTCATTCACACACATGTATTCTGTCTTGCTTCTACTGACTTTCATTTCTCTTCTCTCCAGCGCATACCTCTGCCTCTCCAGGCTCTCTTCCACCTCCTCCCTACTCTCATTATATATCACAATGTCGTTTGCAAACATCATAGTCCATGAAGACTCCTGCCTGACCTCATCTGTCAATCTGTCCATCACCATTGCAAACAAGAAGGGGCTCAGAGCTGATCCTCTCTTGGCACCCTATCATATGCTTTCTCAAGATCCATAAAGACACAGTGCAACTCCTTCTGACCTTCTCTATACTTCTCCATCAACACTCTTTTTCTCGTCATGAATCCCTACTGTTGCTTGCTGATCATCTCCTCTCTTCTTAACCTGGCTTTAACAACTCTTTCCCATATCTTCAAGGTATGGCTCATCAACCTAATTCCTCTGTAGCTGCTGCAGCTCTGCACCCTTATTCTTGAAGATTGGTACCAGTGCACTTCTTCTCTATTCTTAGGCCAGCCTCTGCCTTTGACTGCCACACTGTACTGGACCCTGATGGTCCCTCCTGCAGGTGGTGAACCCAATGTAGTGGGGACCCATGTCACTCCTTTGAGCTGAATCCAGCCAGGTTCCATGGATAATTATGTCACATTATCAGAAATAATCCCTGTGATGATGATGATGTGCAGTCTCAATGCAGTGAACAGTATAAGCAAAGCAACTCCTTCCAAGAAGCTCTCAGACTTAAGCTTTACTTCTTTTTTTATTTCTTGTTGTCCCTCCTCTTATTCCAAGTGTGATGTGTAAAAGACATAGAGAAAACCAAAGAAGTCATCATACTTTTCATTAGCAGCTGTACTTTATCAGGCTGCTGATAAAGTCCCTTACCCAAAACTACAAGGGAGTTGTGGGCAGCACTGTCATGAGTGGCATTGCTGTCAGGTTGGGAATGCCACCCAGACAGAGAGGAAATCTCTCCAACCAGTCATAAAAATGGTAGAGAAAATCATTGGCTCTGACCTCCCCTGTATGGACTCACTTTACACACAGCGCTGCAGGAAGGTATAAAACATCCTCAGTGACCATCACCACCCAGCTCATTCCCTGTTCAGCTGGAGGGAATCGAGATATAATCAAAAACATCACCAGCCAGTGAGCATTATCATCCACAAAGCACAGTTCTACAACAGCTTTTTCCCAGCAATGGTCGGACTGATTGCTCAGAATATAAAGGAAGGGAAGAAGATAACCATACCCTCAAGTATAACACTGGTATTTAGTGCTACAACTGCAGTCACCACAGCCTGGCTTCACTAAACCCTCCAGTTACTATCTCCACCTGCTTAGCTCCCTCTATTGAGGTACAAAGATACATGTTCTACGTGTGTACACTTATGTGCTATAATCCATAATGTATACATTTACAGACTTTGTTAGCCCATTTATTAAATACTTCAGCAGTCTGTTCATACAGGGTGTTTCAAAAAGATGGACCTGATTTGAAATCACTATATCTCTGCAACCACAAACCTCCCATGAATGAAACATTTAACACATGAAAGGGCAGGGCATAGAACTTTAAAAGACCACAGCTAACCATTAATAACTTTGTGTAATTGTCCCATGTTGCTATCAAGAATTGTACCACACTGAAATAAAGTCCATCTTTTTGAAACATCTTGTGTATTGTCTGTTTCTTTTTTCTAATTGTGGCATGCCTTTAGCTCTTTTTCTTTTCTTAAGTTAACACTATTAGCAACACACAAGAATTGCAATGTACAGTAGCTGTCAAAATGACAGTAAAGTCTGACTATGTCTATGTGGCCTACTTACAGTGAAGTGAAAATGAAAAAGCTTAAGAAGTTGTGTAATGATGCATTCCAGATTTTGCTTAATTTTCAGAGATGAACAAGTACAATCCAAATGTTTGTGATTAATAATATTCCTAAATTTCACGCTGTCCTAAGAAATATTGTTACTGTATGTATAAATGTATGTGCTGATTTACTTTACTTTAAAGGCCTTAGCTGAACCCAAATGATGATTATGGTGGTGTTCTTTTTCTTGTTTTATAATTGTTTTATTTTTCTTTCTTCATACTGAGATGCATTCATTTCTGAAATAAAATTCAGAATTCTCCAATAATGTTGCTCTGCATTTCTCTTTGCTGGTATTTGTATCCATCCATGAATTCTCTTAACTGTTTGTCCACTTCAGAGTCATGGTTGGAGAACCAATCCCAACTGTCTTAAGGCAAAAGGTGGGATACACCCTGGACTGGTTTAGACTATCACTAATTTGGGTGATTTGTTAAATCTTGTGTAAAAGCTGTACTGTTTAGTTCAATAAGGAGAATTTCCAAAATGTTATCTAATGAGAAACAACACAAATCAATCCCATCAATTGTCTGTGGAACATTTTGTCAGTGGGATGTGTGAAAAACCACTGAGGGTTATGCACCTACTTTGTTAGTTCATGATGACTTGCTAACCGAATTCACCAGTTAATAAAAGCACCCTTACTTTTAAGCATTTTTTGTAATATTCAGAAAAATATAGTGTAATAACTCATATGTTTTAAACATCTATAAATGCTGTAAAAGACATTAAAAGATAAAATGATTGATTAAGCACCTAAGTAACTGGTTCTTATTGCTGCATCACACCAAAGACAATATTTCTACAGCATGAAAGGCAGCATCAAAGCAATGTGTTGATGCCATTAACAGCTTCCTTGTTATTGCTACACCAACATATCTACCTTGTTTAATTATTATTTCTACTTTCATTTAGAAAAAAGTTTGAAATTTTAAAAAATGTACATAAAGTGTCAAGATTTGCTTAATAAAGGTGCAGCTTTGCTAACTACATTTAAGGTTTAAGTGGTGTCACATAATATTACACAGAAAACTTTAAAAAACACACATTTATTTGAACAGATTTTTTCAGGGATTAAATTAAATGCAGTTGTCTTGTTACTGAGGCATCACTCCTGTTTTCCTTTTTCTTTTGCATAGATGTCCGTGTCCCTGTAGTGCAGTGTTTTACACATTTGTCTTACAAGCAAAAGGTCCCTGGTTCACTTCCAGGTAGGGATTCAAGCCTCTCTCACCATAGACGGTTGAGTCAGGAAGGGCATCTGGCATATAAACCTCTGCCAAATTACCAATGTGGCTAATCTGCTGTGGCCACCCCTTGGCAAGAATACAAGGGAGCAGCTGAAAGTAGTTTTTGTTGATCAGATATCTGTGCTTTGTGAACTAAATAAGTTTGGCAATAGAACAAAGACAGGGAGTATGTATACATGAAATGCATGAGTAAATAAAAGCTGTGACTTAATGAAGGAGAGACAAAGAGACAAAGAAAAAGAACAGACACTAAAACCATGTAATTTTTGTGCAAGTGTGCATGAAAAGGCATGCTTAATTACTGTTATTATTATTTTTAATATTCATTCTTCAGATAATGGAAAAAATTATCTAACCCAATGTGATGGCCCTTTGCCTTGCCTGCTAAATGGGTATGTTACCACTGCAAGTCTCAGTGCTCTTAAAGATCTGATTTTTTATGTGGCTGTTCACATTATAATTTAAATGCGACCACTATCAGACTCCAGTGTGAACGGTTTACGCCCCTGACGTGACGTTCATGCACAGAAGAAGATGCGATTTCACACGCAGCGTGCTGCGTTTACAGAAATAAATATGGCAGTATGTGTGCAAAACCTCATTTTCCACCAACAGTGTCTGCCATGCTTGTTTCGTCCATTGTTTACATTTGATCTTGTCACTTCTCCCCTCCTCCAGAGCAGAATTATGACACCACTCATTCATATAAAAGTCAGATGAAATGCGACATGACCTTTTATGTAAGTACAGTAAAAGTAAAATTTTATTCGTATAGCACCTTTCAAAATAAAAATCACAAAGTGCTTCACCCCCCTGCCCCCCTCCTTTTCTTTTTTTTTTAAATTATTATTTTTATTTATTTATTTATCTAATTTTTTTGATCTTTCTTAATTTATTTTTATTTATCTAATTTTTATTTTTTATGATGCAAGGGTATGCAGTCAGTGTGTGTAGTGGGTATATGTATGTATGTATGTATGTGTACATGTTATGTGTTTGCGAAATTATTTTGAAAAAGACAATAAATATATTGGCAAAAAAAAACAAAGTGCTTCACAGAGAACTGAAGACACAAAAACAAAACTTAACCAAAAGGAAGTTTAAAAAGATAAATTTTTAGCTATTTTTTAAAAGAGACCCCCGAGTCCACAGATCTCAAGCTCAGAGGAAGAGAGTTCCAGAGTCTGGGGGCCACTATTGCAGAAACTCTGTCACCTTTTGTTTTCAGCCTTGAGCGATGGACAACCAACAAGCCCTGATCACATGACCTCAGGGGTCTGCTGGGGATGTAAGGATGTAAAAGTTCACTGATGTATGTTGGTGCCTGTCCATGCAGAGCTCTAAATGTCACAGACAGAATCTTAAAGTGGACTCGTAATTTAATGGGGAGCCAGTGCAGCTGGATCAGCAACGGTGTAACATGCGAGAACTTGGAAGACTTGGTCAGGAGTCTTGCAGCAGCGTTCTGAACAACCTGCAGACGTTCCAAGGAGGCTTTACATAAACAACTGAACAAAGAATTACAATAATCCAAATGAGATGAAACAAATGCATGTGTAATAATTTCCAGTTCCAAGTGTGACACAATGGGACTCAACTTAGCAGTATTCTCAAGTGATAAAAACAGGAATGAACCAGAGATTTGACATGATCGCCCAAAGCCAGAGCTGAGTCAGAAGAGATAACAAGGTTCCTGACAGAAGGTTTGGCAAATTTACCAAAAGGACCTAAATTTTCCATAACCTTATGCACAGATTTTTCAGGAGCACAGGAGGACTTCGGTTTTCTCCTCATTAAGTTGCAAAAAGTTGTCAGCCATCCGACCTCTAATGGAGTCTAAGCACCTATGTAAAATCTGTATCTTAGAAACATCTTGGGGCTTAAAGGAGATATATAACTGAATATCATCTGCACAGCAGTGATAAGAAATGTCCTTAAAAGTAAGTGTGTAAAAGTAAGTAAAATAAGTGCTGAAGAGGGAGTAGATACAACAGAAACAATAAAGGCCCCAAAACAGAACCTTGCGGTACACCATAGGCAAGAAAAGTAGAAGTTGACCTATAGTTAGAAGTAGCCACAGAAAAGTCCAAACCAGTCCAAAGCAGATCCTGATATACCCACCCAGTTTCTCAGCCTATCTAGCAACAAGTGATGGTCAACAGTATCAAAGGCAGAGGTCAGGTCCAGCACCAATAAAACAGAGCATTCTCCTACGTCATATCTCATCAAGATGTCACTGGAGACTCTAAGAAATGCTGTTTCATTAGAGTGAGCTTGACTGAAAGCCAGATTGGAATTTATCCAGAATGCTGTATTTGTCCAGGACAGCTATATGCTGCTGAGCCACAACCTTTTCTAAAATCATAGCGATGAACGGTAACTTTAAAATTGGTCTATAACTGCTAAGAAGACAAGTGTCAAGCCTGGGTTATTTTTTTAAAAGTGGGTGAATGACAGCATTCCTAAAAGAAACAGGGACTTGACCAGAAACCAGTGAAGTATTGATAATTGTAAGCACACAGGGACCGATAGACTGAAAGACATTTTTAAACAAAGATCCAGGTAAAATATCAAGGGAGCAGGAGGATGCTTTCATCGAATTAACTAATTTGATCAGCTCAGGAAAAAAATGAGGTGGCTTTGAAAAACTTCGGATATGTATCCGATTTAGGACCACATATGGAAGTAATGTTCAGACTGTCATAAAAAAAACAAAACAATGACAAATGGGTTGCATACAGATATGGGCAAAAAAATTGAATTCAGGCCACTTTTGCCAGAAGTGGGAATGTAGTCAAAATTTCAGTGGCATGTTTTCTTGTCTCTTGTGACTTTATGTTGGTTTGTAGTATTATTTGTATGAAAGGATATTTATTTTAATCAGTCAGTATCTGTCGGTTGTGTTTTTATACATTTATGAAAGAATTCAGAGCTTAACTAACATAAAACAATACAAAAAACAATACATCAAATTTAAAAAGCCATCATAATAATATGATAAATAATCATGTCAATCAAAGTATCTTACTTTGAATTCACACATGAGAACCTTATTAATCAGTACATCACACTCTTCGCAAATAAACTACAGTTTAGAAAAAACTTTTAGATGTTTTACACATGTTGGGTGGTGAATCAGCCACCAACCAGGCAAGGAAATGAGGAATAATCATTTACTTACAGTGCTTAACACATTTATTAGACAATAAAGCCCATTCAGCATCATGAAGTGCATTCATTCAGACTCTTTCCTTTTCAACAGGAATGAGGAATTTCAGACTAAATTCACCTTTTTACCTTTTCTAACAAAATAACAAGATTGCCCATGTGTGACCCATATCTGATTTTTCCATAACAGTCTGAACAGCCCAGATCTGATTTTTTTTTAATTGGATTCAGGCCACTTCCATACATCTGTGATCCTAAGATGCGTATCTGATGTCTTTCAAAATGTCCTCAGTGAGAACTATCATGTGGCGTTTTCCTCATTGAAGTGAGACAAATGTCATAATTCTGGGTCAGAGGAGGCGAGATGCGGCAAGATCAAATGTCAACGATGCACAAAACAAGCATGACAGCCAGCATTGGCAGGGCTGGTCAGTGGAAAGAAAATGAAGTTATACTCACATGCTGATATGTGTAACATCCATATTTACTTCCGTAAACACAGTGTGCTGCGCGTGACATCATGCTTTTTTTTGTGCGTATGCACGTTGCTTCAGGGCATTAGACTGTTCACACTGGAGTTCGATGGCGGTTGCATTTAAATTATTATGTGAACGACCGCGCAAAAAATAGGGTCTCAGCAAAAAATCGAGAGCGTAGTCTTAGGGCCATCACACAGAACCTGCCACCTGAAGAACTTCCTGACCCACTCTCACCAAGATCAAAGTTCACTGCTACTGGAAACTGGACTCCACAGACCCAAACCACAGCAACAGGAAACTGGGACTCACTTGTACAGAAAGAGCACACTGGATTTCCTGGCGAAAACCTCACTCACTCACTAAAGGACAAAGACCGTTTTATGATTTGCACCTTGCTGTTTGGAATTAATATAACCTTGTTTATTCATTAAATTCATCTTAATTTTAGTCCTGTGTTTGTCTGCTTTTGGGTCCGTCCCTTCCTCCACCATGACAAGAGTACAAAGTACCTTATCTGGACAAAAGCTTAAACAAGGACTGTTTTTCTTAGGTATAAAATACTTCCGTCAGAAGGACAGCTTCACAATGGAGGTGATAATACGATCTGTTAATATGTGTGGTTGGCTTGGGTCTCCTAAATCTGTCTAAATCTTGCATTTGACTGTGCTAAGCATTCTTCGTGTATGGAGTAAACCTGGAATGGGAAAACCCAGTAAATCCAGCCTTTTTGTTATCATGGATTTAGTACACACTTCTACATCATGCCAATTTCCTCATGGTACCTGTTGATTTCAGATGGCATTTGGTTCTTGCTTAGATCATTACTTAATATTCCAAACCAACTATGAAAAAGGCCTATGTACTCCTGCTGAGTTTCCTTAATTGTGATTAGAATTTTTTGTTTCCATTTGTATCTCTGAAAATAAAAAAATAAATAAATGAATAAAACTGCATGTAAAGTAGCACTGGCTCAACTCTATTTACTCCTGTTATCAACCTTACCCCCCTCACACTCCCCTCCCATCTGCGCGCTTAGAACTCTGTCTGTATGAATTCCTTTGCGTTGCCATGAAACCTACTTTGTGTCTTTTGAAACCACATGATAAGGCAGGGGAATTAGAAAGAAAGAGAATCCAACTTCAGCTTTATTTTTAAAATAAGCACCTTTAATTCATCTTCAATAAATTATTGAGAAAATTAATTGAAAACTAAAATAGAAGGTTGGTATTTTAAAAGTAAAATTGAAATGTGGAAATTAGACCCTGGGCTTTTCTGTCCTCCCGTTTAGAATGAGCTGTGGCATTACCAAAAATAATGGTAAGGTGTTGGGAGAGTTCACCCCTCTGATGTGCACCAGGAGGAGAAAAGAATGATTAAATTGAAAAGTTTAAGTACATTTCAAGCTGAATAAGCAATTCAATATCTGCTACCCCTTTTTTTCCCTCATGAAGTGAATTACCCCTTATGCTTGGCAAGCAGTTCAGTCAGTGAAAAAAGGGGTGGTTGGTGGGTGAGGTGAATTGGTTTGTCTGTCTGACAATACTGCCTGTCAGCCCCTCCACCTGCCTCCTCCCCCCTGTACCATTTCCACAAAACACATTCATTTTGAGAAGGTTTCGAGTATGCGATGTGTCCACTGTCACTTTTTTCCACCTCTTGACTCGCTCAACCATTTGTTGGCCCAGCTACATGCACTGTGTTATTTCTTTTCAACTCAATCCACCCTTCCGTTTTTACACACAAACCTGGTTGTGCAGAGATTATCACTCTGTCTCCTAACAACTTGACGGCTGAAGTGTCTCTGTGTGTTTTTGTGGGTGCTTCTATATCTTTCCATTTATGACTGTGGGCCTATGTGTGCGCACAGATTCAGAGTGTGAGCTGCATGTGTCTATGTCACAGGGTTAATTGTGTGTGTGTGTGTGTGTGTGTGTATTTGTGTGTATGAGGTTGGCAGTGTGAAAGTCAAGTCAGCCAAGCAGCCTGGCTCAAACTGGATCAACCACTAATCCTTTATCTGCTTAGCCATGGAGGTGTCAGTGTATGTGTGTGTGTGTTTGCGTGAACTTGAAAGATTCTGCCATCACACCATTTGTGTGTATGTGTGTACGGACGTGCATTCAAGTGGAGTGCATGTGCGTGGGTGTGTATCCTAATTAATGATTGTGGGGAGCACAGAGAGAAGCTAAGAGAGACAGAGAGATGCTCTGTTAATATTGGAAAAAATGAACACATGGTGGCCTCCCTTTTCTACCTTCTATAGTTCCAGTCAGCAAGGCACTTCACTTCATAAGTGTTTCAGAGGAGCCTCTCTGGAAATCATTGAGGGGGTTGATACATCTGAAATGTCTTGACAGTATTTTTTTTTTAGATTTGACCCAGAAAATCAGGCTTTAAAGCTGAATATTTATGGACAAATGTTAAAAAAACATACAAGTATACTTTTTATTCAGTTGCACAGAAGTTACTCAAATTTACCGCCTTCATCTTACAATTCAATACAATTACTGATTCACACTAAATCAGTGAATTTCTTGAAAATTTATTAAACGTGTAAGTAATAGAGTAAAAACCCAACGTCACTCAAAACTTTTACTGTCACTGTGATTAAAAAATACATTTGATAAAATGTTATGTTTTGCAAAGGTGCGAAGGGCAGGAATTATGATGTCATTCTTTTCTTGTACAGGATAAGTTTACATGGTGTTTATTTTTTCCAATTTTTTTCTGTTTTATAAAACAGTGTTTTTATGGCTAGTCTAGCTGCACCTGCAGGTTCAAAGTTTTTGGCATCTGTTTTGACTGTTTAAAATGTATATACTAGATATGCAGCTGACATTGAACAACATCTGTTTCAGCTTCGCTGCCACAGGCACAGATGTGGAGTACCTCTGCAAACTCATGCCACATTTTAGATTTGAGCTCCCCTGTTGTATCTTGTTGGAATTTGATTTGTTGGTTTTTTTTTTGCATTGCTGTTGTAAAACAGCAATTTCCCAAATTTTGGGTTAAATAAAGTATTTCTTATTTTATAATCTGCCGTGGTTGGTTTTTCTCATGATCATAAGTATTCATTTGCTCAAGTGATTTAAATCGTATTGTTTCGAGATTGGGAGTAACACAGAGCCTTGAACTCCTCTAATGATCTTTTGGAAAATGTGCCAGCTTGTGTATTGCTTTCATTTTTGTGTCTGTCTGCCATACATTTGCTCACCACACACACAACAACATGCTGCATGGTAAGGTAGGAAGTCTGTGAAGTGTGTGTGCACGTGTGTGACTGTATCTGTGAGTGAGGAAGCAGGGATTAGTATTAGTGGAGAGGATTATCCAGTCGAAGGACTGCCTGCCTGTGTAATAGCTTCTCTCTCTCTCTCTCTCTCTCTCTCTCTCTCTCTCTCTCTCTCTCTCTCTCTCTCTCTCTATC